>MJUT01040581.1:937666-951906 GCA_002080005.1 Gigantidas platifrons | reverse complement strand
GGATGGTTTCTGCCATTGCTGCAAATGTATTTTTATATATGGTCTGAGGTTGATCAGTAACATTGATTATTCTCAATGGTAACCCTTCTGCATTGGTAGCACACAAGGTCTTTGCAACTAGCAGGCCTTTGGTTTGAAGGGCTTCCACTGTGGAATCAATAACTACATTGGTTCCAACTGGTAATGCTTTGATGGGGTTTGCTTTTATGATCATCTCACTCAAGGCAGGTATGGTCACCTTTTGGTTAAGGGAGATTCTGAACAAACTTGGTACTTGACTTTCTGAGATACACCCAATGGTTTGGTCATTCAAACATACAGAATGATTCGGTATGTTTATTACACATTTATTCTTGGTCATAAAATCATATCCTAAGACAGCTGGTATTTCAACATCTGCAACCAACATTTCTTGGTAAACAATTTGGTTATCTATCTGTAAGGGTACTTTAATTATGCCTAAAGGGACAACTGGACTTCCATCCGTCATACGTAAATGAGTATGGTATGGTAATAATTGGTTTTTCAATCGACCTGGTAATTGGTCAAACACAGTGGTATGTAAAACACTCATGGTAGAGCCTGTATCTATTAAACAATGTACCTCTGTATCAAGAATTTTGGCATTTACAAATAATCTATCATTTTTATTTCCTTTCATTTGAGATAAAGTGGGTCTATTAATTTTATTTGTATTCTCAGCTGAAAGTTGACCCGCACTGTCAGCTTCTAATAGTTTCCCTGTCTTGAGTTGTATGAAGAGTTATGCCCCTTTCTTACATTAGTTTCTTCACCATGTCTTATTTGGTCTAGGGTGCTACTTTGGTCCCTTTTCCTTTTGTAACAATCTCGGATTAAATGTCCCTTCTTATGACAGTATGAACAGGTATTAGTTTTAAAGGGTGGTACTTGTGGTAATTTGGTAGTCTCTGTGTCATTATCCACTTTTTGGTATCTTAGAAAAAGGTTTCTTTCTGCTATTGTGAAAAGCTTCATATTTCAGCCCAAGATGCAAAGCTTCATCAATGGTATCTCGATTACCCTGGCAAATTGCCCATTCTAGGTCTTGGTCATTTAAGGCGTCTCTAAAACTCCTATATGCCAGACTGTCTCTTACTTCTACTGGAGCATTTGGATATGCCAACCTCACAAGTCGTTTAATGTCTTGGGCTAGTTCAGGTAGGGTCTCCCCCTTTTTTCTAATTCTAGCATCAATTTGAGACCTGTATAGTTCTGTCTGGTTTTCTGGTGCAAATCGCTTGGTCAAGATATTTATAAGTTCTTCAAAATGAGGGATGTTATTGGTATCTATCTCCCCTAAAGTGGATAAAGCTGAATCTTGCATGCAAGAAATTAATTTTAAGGTTTTTATTTCGTCAGTCCATTGATTTAATTTCGAAACAGTTTCGAAATGGACTTTGTAATCAGTCCAACTAGACTTTCCATCATAGTTATTTGGTTTGGTAAAACCTATATTCATGTTACTTGGTATTGGTTTCATGGTATATGTACTGGTACTCGTACATTTAGACATCACCGGCAGATCTATGTTGTCAGACCCAGTGGTTACTACATTATTTTGCTCAAGAAAAGGGCGACTTGTTTGAATAGCAACTGCTGGTACAGATACTGGTCTGAAGCTATTACTTGAATGTGTGGTAGGTAAATTCATTGGTGTGCTAGACTGTACACGGCATGGAGGTGTTGCATGCATATGCATGTATTGATTAATGCCACCAGGTTGAGGACTGTCATTGGTTGGAGACTGATGGTTAGATCTTATGATCCTATTTTCTGCCAGCAAAGTTTCCATGTGTCTAAATGTGGGCATCTGGTTCACCAAATTGTCTAGTTCTCTTATATCTCCCTCATTGTTGCTGACCTTTTTATCACAATACTCCATATAACTATCAAGTCTGTGGTTTAATTGGTCCATCTGGTTGTCAAACTTTTGACTCAAATGGTCTAAACGTGCCTCAAAATTTGACAGAGTCTTGTTTGTGTTTTCCAATTGCCTACACAATAATTCAAGTTTAGTTGACTGATAGTTATCAGACTGTTTTTTTTTTAATGAACTGTCCCCCTGACCCTGGGCTTTTGATGGTGACGACCTCTCAAGTGTGGTTTCTCTCGAGTCACAAGGACTGTGAATTTCTAACTCCGACTCATTAAAACTGCGGTTATCCATTTTAACTTATTGTTTAGATAAAAATATTTGTTGTACAATATGTCAATAAAAATAAATTTACAAAATTGTTTAATTTTTTTTTTAAATGGGTATAAAAACGAAATCCCACCGCCGGACACCAAAATGTTGAACCTAGGGGGGGCTCTGTGTACGGTGTGCGAGTTTTGGTTATCCAACTCGATCTATATAACTTGGTAGCAGTTTTACACCATTGGTAGCATGGCTGGTCTAAAGGCACTGGTTTTATCCAAAGGATAAAAGTTTATTATAACAAAAATTATATAGGTTCTTAATCAAAGCAATTTATTATGTTCAAGTGTAAATTATAAAATATTCAAGTACAACAATAAAATAACCTCCCCGTGAGCGATAATAATAAATATGAGGTCCCCCCTTTGGAATTGTCGGTCATCGTAGAGTCATAGTAAAACGTAGTAAAACATCTAGGTCAAGTATGTGTAAATAAAACGAAAACGTACTGGTAATGTACAGATATCTGGATGTCTCTTTTGGTATAAAATGGTAGTTTTCTATGGTATGTTCGCCCCCGTCTATGGTATGTTCGCCCCTGTCTATGGTATGTTCGCTCCCGTCTATGGTATGTTCGCCCCCGTCTATGGTATGTTCCCCTCCGTCTATGGTATGTTCCCCTCTGTGGTGTGCAGACGACGCCCTTTTATATATACGCAGACTCCACACTTTCGGTTGTGGCGTGAATCGTCGTCGTTGATTGGTCCGTTCTTACGGAAGTTCCCACGATAATTATAACCGTCAACAGGGCCGCAAAACGGGCCACACAAAGTGTGAGGTGATACACATGCGCACTATGAATTACACAAAAGGATGCATGGCGGAAAGTATAAACACAGTTTGTCATGTCAAGATGAAAGGGAAAAACGGGCTTAATAAAGCTTACTCTTATAGAAACCAAGCACAAGTACAATATATAAACCTAACATGAATGAATGAAATAGGTAAGAGAATGTGACACAAGGTTTATAAGGAGAACAAAACATTGGGAAGTTGTCGTAGGCCCCCCTCTCGGTCAAACAATGAGAACGAACTCTGTCTTAACTACATATTTCCCATATAAAATAACAACAATTTACATACAATAAATATCCGCGATCACGATACCTGAAACAAGAATATTGTTCATTCAATCATATCACAGTCGCGACAGTTACTCAAGGCACCGGAATACGGCACGGTATCAACAACAACAAGAACAAAGTGAAAATATGCCAGAGTAACAAGAATAAATAAAAGTGTCATATATACATACATACAAACAATATATTATCTCCTATGCCTTACACCCTATTCGTTACACCACCCCCCACCCAGGGAAAAGAGTTCGTCCTCGAACTAAAAATAAAGGACACCTATTTACAACAAACCTACCTAACATATTAACTTACAAAAAAAAATGACCTACTCCTCGGTGGCTGAATTGGTAGTCCAGATGTCCCTCAGTTCATAGATTGTCCCGTCCGGCAGGTAACATCTTTCCTCTTTGATGATGGTTCTAACACCAACAGGGGTCAAGTGCCTCTGGTATTGAGATTTTTGGTTCCTTTTGCAAAGGTTGGCTTTCTCCTGAAGGGTACTGGCTAGAGGATGATCCATGTAGGCGGAGGGTGCTCCAGCAAAGAACAACCTCGGATCATGGCACATGTGGTTGTAACTCATATCTCTGGGATCAACCTCTATGCTTATGGGATTCCATGATCCTCCAGATATGGTAGTGGTACAGTCTATGATATTGGTGAATGACTGATGAGATGACCCTGGTAGTGGGTCTTCCCCTGACGGATAAGTCCAAGGGTTCATCCCGGAATGCTGTCTCACTGACGGACTTACTGGGTTCTGACAGACGTTCCTTTCTGGTCAAGTCCATTGGTGCGTTGATTGGACTGCTGGTGACTGGTACACTTGTCTGACCGGGGGTTCTACTGGTCATTGCCGCTCTGGACACTGGTATACTAGCTAAAGCTTGACTGCTAGTAAGATCTTGTGTGCAGTCACTGGTCTGGCTTGTGGTTCTTGTGGCCATCGCCGCACTGGTCACTGGTGTACTGGCTTGCCTGCTGGAGAGGTCGAGCACTGGTACACTGACCTGTCTGCTGGAGAGGTCGAGCACTGGTACACTGGTACCAGATGTTCTATTTTTAGTAACAGTGGCCATGTTGGNCACGGCATCACCGGACACAATTTTGAAACTAAACACCCTAGTGATGATTCAAACCAAGTTTGGTTTCAATTGGTCTAGTAGTTTCAGAGCAGAAGATTTTTGAAAAAGTTTACGACGGACGACGATGACGGACGCCAAGTGATGGCAATAGCTCACATGACCCTTCGGGTCAGGTGAGCTAAAAAGTAATTTTGAACTACGCACAGCAATAGTATGATATGAAATGATACATTTACATAAAATTTGATGATTATAAACAATAATATGTGTAATATATGTAAAATCGAAACCAAAATAGCATTTTTCTCAATGAGCTGTTTTTTTGTATTTGTTTGTTTGTTTTTTTTTTGCGTAGACAGTAAAAGGGAAATGGCTTTATTTATTTACGTCTGCTAACCAGAGGGAAGTTACTTTATTTATTTAACGTCTGCCAACCACGCAAAGGGAAAATGGCGACGAAAAGATTTGCTTCCCATACAAAAGCAGAAATTTTAGAAAATACTTCTTCTTCTTCTTTGTCTAAATACTTCTTCTTTCAATCATCTTTTTTTTGTCTTCTCTAAATACTTCAACTTCTTTTCAAAAGCACCCAAACCGAAATGATTCATATACAACGTTTAAATACAGCGTTACTTGTTTTTCGAAGATATGACGTTATAATACAATACATTTTCGCGTACTTAAAAAAATCAAAGTGCTGAAAGCACTGATGGAAGTTGTTGCTTTCTGTGTTTTTTTTTATTGCGTGTAACAATATTTCATTTGTTTTACAATAACTGTTAAAGGGGCATTATCTGCCAAATCGTAAATTTTTGCTACTCATAAAAATTATCAGATATGATTGATGCTTTAATAAAACGTGTTTCTGTAACATATAAATGTTATGAAATGTACGCTTATCGGGGAAATAATGTGCAACTGGTCGTGTTTTGAGATCGATCAAGAAATGGACACCATCTTATTAATTATCGACATTGTTTACGGAGTTTGTCGAATCGTCATTAAATCAGTACAACAATGCACTTAAATTAACACAAAGAACCATGCAAGTTGGCAGTTAATAAGCGATAAAATACAAATTATTTGTTTTTACCTGTCACTAGTAAGGTCAATTGCATACGGAAAAAGCGAGGTCAAATTATTTGCTTGCAAGCAAATAATCAATCGATGGTCATTTTCGTTCTCAAAAGGCGGAAAGTGGTTCGATAAGCTGTTTAATGTGAAATATTTACCTTTATTTCATCATTTTAGTGCTATTTACCAATTTCCAAAGCATATAATTTTTTTTTGGGTCAAAATCGTAACTAATGCTCATTTAAGCATTTGAAGCAACTAAAACAGTTATTGAAGAATCACTCCAAACAAGATGATGTTTTATGTTCAATAATATTAGTATTTGAATTTTTTCGCAGATCACATAAATAAATCCCAACCTTAATCCTGTACCAGGCTTCATTGTATTGAATTTGGAAAAAATTTGTCAAACATTATCATTTGGGAACAATTTTTATTATTATTTGATATTATTTAAACATCCTTATTGGTCAAGAAATAGTCACATGGTCTTCCTTAAAAACATGTATTGACTTGAAAAATCATGTATTGACTTGGAAAAACATGCATTGACTTCGGGAAAACATTTGTTTATTTTCGCCATTGACAGAATTAGTTGAGTGCTACCCAATTGCACTTTCTCCAAAATTTCATGAAATTTCAAAATTTTCAAAAAATGTCAACAAACACTCCAAAATTTCAAAAAAAAATAATCAAAATTTTCAAAAAGTTTAAAAAAAATCAAGTTTCCCATAAAATTTCAAAATTTTAATATTTAAATAATATTGAAAAATGATAAAACAAATACATTTGTATAGCCTACTTTCTTCCAGTGTTACAAAAGATAAAGCAATTTTAGCCTTTTAATATCGGTCAATACATATAGATTATAACATGGCCATTTTCATATCGGTCCCGGTATCATCCCGAGACTTCCATATCAGCCCAAGGCGAAAGCCGTGGGCTGTTATGGGTCGAGGAATGAAACCAGGACCTATATGAAAATGGCTATGTTATAATCTGTTTATCACATATTTAACCATGACTGAAATAAATAAATTGTAAATGAATAAATGAATTTATGTTTATTCATCAACAAAATAAATAACGTGTAAAAATCAACAAAATAATTCACCATATTTATCACAGGTATTGAACATAACTTTTCAATAATTATAAATCAGATTTCCAATTCTTATCATTTATATTTTTGTCATAAAAAATTATTGTCACATTTCCCTGAATATTTGAGTATGGGAATTCTGTTATTTTGGAGTTGGGCAAAATGGAAGCCAATACGATAACCGTTTGCTTATTAGAGTTATTACTAGTAACCGTTGACTGGACAGAGTTATTACTGATGAAAATTAGAGTAACTGTTTTATTTTCATAGTTCTCAATAGTCGATGCGATGGCATAAATATCACATTCGCCATCACTAAGATATCTACTGATGGAAGCTTGCAATAAATCGGGTTCGTAATCCTGTTTGAATTTCGGACGCGCTGAAAAAAAACTCTTGCTAGGTGCATGTACATCTCCTCGACTCCAATATATTCAGGATTACAGCATTCTCCCAAAGTTGATAACCAATCCTTGAATATCCATATGTTACTCTCAGTTTTACGTTTTGTATTGATATTTTTCATCTCCGTTTTATCGGTTTTTTGTATGTTTCCTTACGTGTCACAATGACGTCATCCACGCAGGGCACAATAACCGATTATTTGCCCGGACATTGATATGGATCAGGAACATCTTCGTTTATCAAATATGCAAAACGGTACGGATAACGTACAAATATGTGATAAATGGATTTATCGACCCGTTAAAGGTATATTTGACCTCAGACTTCGTCCTCGGTCAATATATGTTTAAATGGTCGATAAATCCATGCATTGACCACACCAAAAGGCTATAATTGTATAGTATACAGAAGACAACAACAGCAAAACATACGACAGAATCATACAATAAAATAACTGCAAAATGTTTGCAGTTGAATAATAACTAGAGACTTGGTGGGATGAGACTGCATCGCTCACCTGGTAACGGATCTGGCTTGGGTTATCAGGATTCAGCCAATCAGAAACAAGATTTTCCTGTGGCAGCCGTGTTTTTTATCCGACTGCATTGAAATGTGAAAGGTTTATAGGGTTCCATCGTTAGATGATTTATATCAAATTTCAGATCATTTAGCCAAGTGGTTTAAGAGGAAAAGATATTTTAGGATGCATTCTAAATAAGTTGGGTTGTTGTGGCCATCTTGAATTTTAAATTGTCACAAAAATTACTTAATAAGGGACCATCCGAGTATCATCCAAACAACAGAAATACAGAACATTTTAACTGGTAAACAGTTCTTTTGTAGTTTATGCTCTTCAGAACACATTATCTGCTCCTGGTAGCCTTGTGAATTTATGAGTTGCACCAATAACACATACTTTGTTCATATATATGTCAAATCTGGTTCAATTTGGACAAAATTATGAAAGAAAATCCAAATATGAAAATGTTGATTGACGACGGATGGAGGCAAAGTAATGTCATCACTGGCCCAAATTGAAAACTGGTAGCCCAAATATTTTTTGAGTTGTTGACTAATAAAACATTCAACTAAAGCAGTTTGTTATGTTTTATTCTTCAATTATCCCTCCCTACACATAACCCTATAAACCCTTCCCTCATCCCCATAATCTTCATCATCGTCATCACTATCAGTATCATAATCTGCCCCATATATTGGTAGACTCTGTGACATGTGTCTTCACTACTTGGCATTTCCTCCATAGCTAAATTGTGCTCATTCATTTCTTTGACTTGGTCCTCCACATGCTTGGATGCTATAACAGGGTTTCAGCTGAATTTTATTATACTACGGTCAAATGACCTAACTCATATAAATTCATCAGGCCTTTCATCCTGAAAGGCACTTATTCAATTAGTCAATTGTGTCCTAATTTGTCTAAAACTTATAAAGTCATTTAATGCATACTTATTTATAATATTTGGAATTGAAAGCCAGACAGGTTTTCAGAGGTCACCATCTCTTTCCAAAAAAAAATTAAACTTCAGTGAAAATAAATAGAAATTAAAATAAAATTCCCAATGAGGAATGAGTCAAAGACTTAAAAGAAGGCTTCCCTAAATAGGTTACAAAAAATCTGCTTTGAAGTAAACATTTTGTAGATTTTTTTTAACATAAATAAAGCAAAGTATTTTATTTAAATTCACAGAGAAATAAAAAAAATAATAGTGGATCTTTTCAACCATTTGTCTTAATCAGGAAAAAGCTTGTAATATTTGTCCATTTCAAAGGTTTCAATATTTCCCAAAAACCTAAATCAAGTCCTCTATCGTATTTTGCACAAAAGACATGTTTAAATATGGTGCCAAATTGATATCNGATAATCTTTGCGTGTCCGGTCCGCGGCGATTTTTAATCTTATATTTCATTGATATTTTCGTTTTTGTCAATGTCCTTGAACTTCATCAAACCATGGAACGATAAATAATATTAAAAGAGTTTTGATCTGGCGTTTCACTTTAGTTTTAATCAAAATAAATTATGGACAAATTGGATATCAAACAGGGCTCTTTTATACAACAAACCCAGTATTTTACACCGGACAGTCGATCCAGTGGAAGGTAAACCAATGTTTGGTTACGTAACCATAAAATGAAAGTAGAATCGTATATTTACGCCCAGTGAGATCTTTTTAGCCAATAAATGTCGTTTCCCCATTTATCTAAAGATTTAAATTAATTATTTAGTACAAATATTTGTTCCAAACTATAAAAATAGTGATGATAAGCATGAACAGCTATTGTGATAGATGGATTATATTGTCAATTTACACCTTGTTTCCTTTCTGAATCTGCCTTTGATTTTGCTATTTGTCTATTGAATTGGGTGACAACATAGGAAGTATGTTGCATGGCAACAACTTCCAAAAATCAAATTCGTTATCAAAAGAAGTAAAGGAAAGCTTCATAAGAAATAAATTCGTTATCTTGGTGTAATCAGGGGTGTATGGAATTTTACACCAGTGTTGAAAATTCATACACCCTTCAGCTGCGCCTCAGGGTGTATGAATTTTCAACACCACTGTAAAATTCCGTACACCCCTGATTACACCAAGATAACTAATAGTATAAACTTACAGAGGTATTTTTATCACACAGTTTTAAGATTTTGCATAACCTTACAGAGGTATTTTTATCACACGGTTTTATGATTTTGTATAAACTTACAGAGGTATTTTTATCACACAGTTTTAAGATTTTGTATAAACTTACTGAGGTATTTTTATCCCACAGTTTTAAGATTTTGCATGAACTTACAGAGGTATTTTTATCACACAGTTTTAAGATTTTGTATAAGCTTACTGAGGTATGTTTATCACACTGTTTTAAGATTTTGTATAAACTTACAGAGGTCTTTTTATCACACTGTTTTAAGATTTTGTATAAACTTAGAGGTATTTTTATTACAGTTTTAAGATTTTGTATAAAATTACTGAGATATTTTTATCACACTGTTTTAAGATTTTGTATAACCTTACAGAGGTATTTTTATCACAAAGTTTTAAGATTTTGTATAAGCTTACAGAAGTATTTTTATCACACAGTTTTAAGATGTTGTATAAACTTACAGAGG
Organism: Gigantidas platifrons; assembly: GCA_002080005.1. Taxonomy (NCBI): domain Eukaryota; kingdom Metazoa; phylum Mollusca; class Bivalvia; order Mytilida; family Modiolidae; genus Gigantidas; species Gigantidas platifrons. Next base: position 941,811 of record MJUT01040581.1, on the reverse strand, counting down.
TATTTTTATCACACAGTTTTAAGATGTTGTATAAACTTACAGAGGTATTTTTATCACTCAGTTTTAAGATGTTGTATAAACTTACTGAGGTATTTTTATCACACAGTTTTAAGATTTTGTATAAACTTACAGAGGTATTTTTATCACACAGTTTTAAGATTTTGTATAAACTTAGGCCATGCAAAGTTAATTACTTGGTTCTCAGGCCCTTTTTGTCAAAATTGATGAGGGAGTGCGGCATTTTTTTTTATCCTTTTACTGCTGTAAAAAGTGATGAGGGAGGCATTTTGTCTTCTTTTTTTTGATGAAAAATATGGCAATGTATAAATCTTTTCATTACTTTATTGAAAATTTCAATTTTATTTCTTCCGATGGTGGCAGAAACATCACAAGTGGTTCATTTTTATGGAAACGACAATCCGCTGGTCCCAACATTTTTTATTTATACATTGTCATAACGATGCTTTAAATCTCATTTAAGCATGATGCGTTTTAAAGCGTTTCACCGACCACGCGATATAAGAGAAAAATGGATGCGGTTGTTTTTTCCGTACAGACAGCGCTGCCGCATTTATTATTATTTTTTTACTATTTTTGCAAAAAAATCGGCAATGCGGACGGGCCTGAGAACCAAGAAATTAACTTTGTATGGCCTTACAGAGGTATTTTTATCACACAGTTTTAAGATTTTGTATAAACTTACTGAGGTATTTTTATCACACAGTTTTAAGATTTTGTATAAACTTACAGAGGTATTTTTATCACACGGTTTTAAGATTTTGTATAAACTTACAGAGGTATTTTTATCACACAGTTTTAAGATTTTGTATAAAATTACTGAGGTATATTTATCACACAGTTTTAAGATTTTGTATAAACTTACTGATGTATTTTTATCACACTGTTTTAAGATTTTGTATAAACTTACAGAGGTATTTTTATCACACAGTATTAAGATTTTGCATAAACTTACAGGGGTATTTTTATCACAGTTTTAAGATTTTGCATAAACTTACAGAGCTATTTTTATCACACATAGTTTTACTCCATTCTAATGTCTCTGTTGTACATGACCTAATTGTTTCAGTTCGACCATGCCAGAATCTTCTTGTTGTTGCTGTTTCATATGTAGGTGCAGGTCTGTAAAATAAAATGTAATACATAACTCTGAACCTTTACTCTTTCTGTGATGTATACAGCTAAAACTAAGACTTTATCTTATAATACATTTTTGTAAAGTTTAAATAGTGATGGGTAACAATTCTACCAATATCAACAAAACGAACATCCACCTCTCACCTCAACTCATTGAACACAAAAAAGGCCTAACGGGGTGGAATTGTCAAGCTATAATACAGTAAGTTTAACCATGGCCATGTTTGGAGAGATTAATGCTCTTTACACATTAATGCAATTAAGACATCGTATGTGGTAGGTAAATTGTAATAGCTACAAAAGTTTTTTTTTTTTTTTCATCCCTACTCAACTGCCCATAGTTTTCCAGTGGTAATCGAGAAAGAATTCACCACGGTTGTCCAATTCCTCCTTCATACCTGTATAATTTATATATATTGCTAAACTAGTTCTAAAACAGAATATGCATGAAATATTTGCTGCTAGACATCAATCAATCAATCAATCAATACCAAATGCACTTCCGAATGCCTTCTGACTGCTTTGTGACATCATATTGTTCTGTAAAATCACACTGTGGGGGAAATGTATTACTTTACCATCTCTATCTGTAGGTTGATCATTGATTAATTGGTGTTTAACACTAACTTAAGCAGTATTTCAGCTATATCGTGGCATGAAAGAAATTTTATAAATTAATTTCCACAACTACATGTACAAGACCCTTAGAAATAAAACATATTTGCCTATAAAACAATCAGGTTATATGTACAAACGGATAAAACCATATTTTATAAAGTATGTTATCTATTAAAATTTATTNTTAAAAAAAGATTGTGTTGCCTGCGACATTTGTAAACGAATCGGATAAACTGTTGATGTTGTATAATGTCTGACGAATATCAACAACATCTATGCAATCGATTAAAATATGTTTCAGTGAATAATTGGAATTAATGGAATACATTCCAGTTGTTCTTCATTATTTTATAAATAACTAAGTCTAAATCTACCATTATCAATATGACATCGGTTTTGACAGTAAGAACAAGTAGTCTTGCCAACCAAGGATTGTATTTCGTGCAATATGTTATATATTTACTGGTCCTTCCAGTGTTTCAAAATATATTTCATTATAAAAGGCTTAAAAATCAGTATATGTAAGAGAACAATTGGATATTCAGTCTGCAATACTGAAATAGTCGTGAAATGGTCTAAAACATACACAACTTACTTTTTATGCAGTTTATAATAGGTGTATTGTAAGGCTAGCTGTACATGTGTGTCAGGATGTAGTTTGTTAGCACGTAAATATTTCCTCCCATATTTTGTAAAAAATCGGGTATAGCACTGTAAGTCACTTGCCTACAAAACAAAATAAACAATATTTTAGTCTTATAATGATGGTTTATTTTATAACAGGAGGAATGTGTAGATAGATATAAATCTAACTACCATAACAAACAATCGAGCCCACAGAGGCCCCAATATCAATTAGAACTACAGTAGTCCCCTCTTATAAGGCCACCCCTTTTGCTATGAACAAGTAGCCTTAAAAGAGGGGTGGTCTCCATTGAGTGAGACAACTTTTTTCTATCTCAGTACATCTAAAATCTGGAGGGGACCGTCATTGTCGTGATCGTACGGTAGTTGGATTTACAACTAATTTTCTAACTATTATATAGCATGAGCTTGATGTGCAAATAATATTCTGAGTAGGACAATATTCATTGATATCAGTGGATATTTTTTATAGAAAGCAGAACTTTAAAAATAATAATCAGATCAACCTTTATTTTAATCTGTTCATGAATGGAAGTGATATTGCACAATAACCGTTTGATACAGTCTACATGAAGTATTATACAGCTATATATATATATTTATCATATATTTAGTGGTTAATACAGTAGTTTTGAATATTTGATAAAGTGCCAGATGCCTACCCTATATCATACTCCTACCCTTTATCATACCCCTACCCTTTATCATACCCCTACCCTATATCATACTCCTACCCTTTATCATACCCCTACCCTTTATCATACTCCTATCCTATATCATACTCCTACCCTTCATCATACCTCTACCCTTTATCATACTCCTACCCTTTATCATACCCCTACCCTATATCATACTCCTACCCTTTATCATACTCCTACCCTTTATCATACTCCTACCCTTTATCATACCCCTACCCTATATCATACTCCTACCCTTTATCATACCCCTACCCTTTATCATACTCCTACCCTTTATCATACCCCTACCCTATATCATACTCCTACCCTTTATCATACCCTTACCCTTTATCATACTCCTACCCTTTATCATACTCCTACCCTTTATCATACCCCTTCCCTTTATTATACTCCTACCCTTTATCATACCCCTACCCTTCATCATACTCCTACCCTTTATCATACTCTTACCCTTTATCATACTCCTACCCTTTATCATACCCCTACCCTTTATCATACTCCTACCCTTTATCATACCCATACCCTTTATCATACTCCTACCCTTTATCATACCCCTACCCTTTATCTTACTCCTAGCTTTTATCATACTCCTACCCTTTATCATACCCCTACCCTTTATCATACTCCTACCCTTTATCATACCCCTACCCTTTATCATACTCCTAGCTTTTATCATACTCCTACCCTTTATCACACCCCTACCCTTTATCATACCCCTACCCTTTATCATACTCCTAACCTTTATCATACCCCTACCCTTTATCATACTCCTACCCTTTATCATACTCCTACCCTTTATCATACCCCTACCCTTTGTCATACTCCTACCCTTTATCATACTCCTACCCTTTATCATACCCCTACCCTGTATACTTTCCTGTTTAAATATATGATAAAGTGTATAAAACATGGCAAAATCCGTATCATATGCCATATCACCCTCGACCAATATCATTCCTAAAGGTCCTCTGGATGATATTGGTATCTCTGGATGATATGGCATATGATATGGATTTTGCCATGTATTAT
>MJUT01040581.1:887652-901084 GCA_002080005.1 Gigantidas platifrons | reverse complement strand
CAGTAATAACATGACTTCCTGCTAAAAACACCCAGAAAATCATCCAGTAATAACATGACTTCCTGCTAAAACACCCAGAAAATCATCCAGTAATAACATGACTTGCTGCTAAAATCACCCAAACTCCTTTGTTATCTATACTTCTGATTTGATAGTGACAATGATATCATACCAGTTAATTACAGCAGTGTTAATGTATCTTCTACAAAGTTGAAAAGGGGTAGTAACTCCTACACACAGTCAAACTTGTATTAAGAGGTCACGTTTGAGTCAAAGAAAAAGTGGTCCTCTAAAAGACAGGTGACCTCGTAAAAGAGGTGGAATTTTCTATGACAGGACAAGAAAAAGGTGACTGCTTAATAGAGGTAATCACATAGGCAAGTTTGATTGCAATTGGGTTTGGGTTATGGTGTTTAATGCCACTTTCAACAATATTTCAGTGAAAACATGGCAGTTAGTTTTATTGGTGAAGGAAACTGAGTACTCAGAAAAAAACCACTGGCCTATTGCAAATCACTCACAAATTTTATCACATGATGTTTCATCAAGTACACCTGGTTGTGAGCAGGATTCAAACTCACAACTTAATGGTGATACCATATGATCACAACCATGATAGCCCCTTGACTGTAATTTGTATGGTTGAAAATTTGTCATAGTAGCATGTGCATGCTTATATACCGGTAATACCAAATATGAACAAGTTCCATCTAAATATAAAAGAATAGTTGCCTACCAAGTATATGAAACAGACTGACACTGTTGGTAAAGGGGCCATATCTCCCATTTAACAGGTCTATTTGGAAGATTATAGCAATATTTGCTTGTTCATGTCATGACAAATCACCATATTAGGTATGAACTAGCATCTTCAAAAGGTAAATGAACAGTTGCCTACACAAGACAATTGGACTAACCAACAGGCAAAGGGAAATCCAGTATACCTACCACTTTATGAGAGTGGAGGTAAAAGAAGAAAACCAGTAATATAATTAAACAATAACAATACATGTATAGTCTAACCTGTACTTTAAGGGCATTGAAGGGACCCTGAAAATGTGCCCTTTGTGAGCAGTTTCAATCTCTTTATATACAGGTTAAAACTGTATGCATTATTCATGTCATGGAGAAAACAAAACTGCCCTTTATAGACGGTGATTTATTATAGAAAAATACAGTTGCCCTTTAAGGCAAGTTAGACTGTATATGTAATTATTAAACAACAAAAACGAATACAAGATATAAAACACTTTATTAAAATATCTGTGCATTGATTTGCATATTGCATTGTTGATCGTTATAAAAATTATTTAAAAAAAACCAACAAAGTTCTGTATTACATTGACCTTGATAGACATGTAGTCCTCCTTGGGAAACACCATCTCATTATATATAACGTACCAGATTCTGATAACCCTTTGGTAGGTTCAAACTCTTCTTATCCCATCATTATAGATGTCATGTCATGTAAAGTGCAAAGCCAGACGACAACGCCGCTGCTGATTTATTATAAACATGACATCATATCTCGAATACACAATTGCAATAACAATATACATTTATCCATTATCAGAATGGGAATAGTCTGTTCAGGTCCTATCAATCAATAAATAAAGATAAACGTATGCCAAAAATAGGAAAATAATTAATAAAAAGTAAAATTTTCCTTGTGACCACTTCGGCGCTGTCATGCTGAATGAAAATATGTCCCAATAAAAACCTACCAATTACTCATTTGAGCAGGAAAAAATCTGCTACCGATACACCACCTTCCATAATGAAATATACCCAATAGAAAATAATTTAATTCTAATTCTCTTTGGTCAAATGAATAAAATTATATTAATATAATGTACAAAATATAACAATCTGATTAATGTCACATCTATTTGCTCCACTAACAGCATGTGATATCACATGCAACCTTTATCGTCCAATGAATAAGGTGCTTAGGAGTCTATGAAAGCACTACAACATAAAATTAATTTGCTTTGTTTGCCAGGAGTAATCTGATTGGTCGAATAAGGGCATAACAAGAATTTATCATAACATTAAATACTCATGACATTAGGTCAGTCACATGTGACCAGTACTACGGTTTCGTCAGATTTCCCATGCTGTGACATGTTCGTAAAGACGAGTAAGTGAGAGATGTGATTTTACTCAGATTGATGTTATACAGTTATATCATTCTACCTATCCATATAAATTTTCTATCTGAAATTTTCACATAAAACAAATGATACGCGTCGTGCAGATATACAAATGATACATGTCATGCAGGTATACAAATGATACATGTCGTGCAGGTATACAAATGATACATGTCGTGCAGGTATACAAATGATACATGTCGTGCTTCGCGTCACCAGTAAAACGGCATTTGCGACCGTCAAATCCACAATTGACACCTCTAACTCTTCAAATACAGTACTGTTATTCCTTAATTTCCAATGTGGTCCTTTAAGGTTTAGTGTTATGGGGTTTAATGCCACTTTCAACAATATTTCAGTTATATCGTGGCAGTCAGTTTTACTGGTGGAGGAAACTGGAGTACCCAGAGAAAACCACCAACCTGTCGCAAGTCACTGACAAACTTTACCACATAATGTTGTATTGAGTACACATCGCCTGAGCTGGGTTCGAACTCACAATGTTAGTGGTGATAGACACTAATTGCAAAGGTAGTTGTAAATCCAACTACCATACGATCACGACCACGACAACTCCATGTGTATATCACTTAAATTAAATGAACGAAAAGAGGAAACATGGCATAGATTGAATTGATATTAATAATATTAAAAGATGCACATTTACTTATTTTTCAGATGTTGTTTTAGTGCAGATTTGAATGTGTAGTGGTCATTTATTGATTTTATGCTATATGGAAGAGTGTTACAATTTTGAATGACATTAAAGAAAAAAGATGAAGAGTACACTCCTTTAATTTTTGGAACTACAAAATTGAATTATCTTGATCTAGTGTTATATCCATGGTGTGCACTGACTTTTCTAAAAATTACTCTATTTTCAATGTTTTGATAGTTCTGGTTAGCAGGAGAAATGTAAGGGGGTCTGGTAACACCACCCCCCCCCCCTCTTTTTGAAAACCAAGAAGGGCTATTAAAAGTCAAGCTTTTCACTATGAGCATAAAATTCTGTATTTCAGTTGAGCTATGATTGTCAAATTCTAGATTGTGACCCCCAGCTTCAAGACCATCTTGCATTGCGAGATGCAGGTCTGACTATGGTTAGTTAAATTGGGAGAAGGTTATGAAATTTAACGCCCTCTTTCACCAATATTTCAGTTATATCGTGGCAGTAAGTTTTATTGGTGGAGGAAATCAGAGTACCCGTGAAAAACCACAGAGCTGCAAGTCACTGACAAACTTCATCACATAATGTTGTATCAAGTACACCTCACCTGAGCCGGATTCGAACTCACAACTTTAGTGGTGATAGGCACTGATTGCATAGGTAGTTGTAAATCAAACTACCATACGATCACGACCACGATGGCCCCTGGTTAAATTGGTTAAATGATTAATCTGAAATGTGTCATGAGTAATAATGGTTGGCTAAATTGACACATCGACTTAAGCATGTGTACAAATAAATACAAACAATGATGTGTCCTGAGACAAAGGTATAAATAATTCTCATTTCAAGAAAAGAAAATTTCAGAAACGATAGATGATATTCTGAATATAACAATATCTGATCCAAATATATTCTTATCATGACAATGAAACTAAATTTAACAATTTCAAATCTTTACAAAGGTATATGTCTATAAGCATCTATCAATAACAATAATAAATATAGATTTAAAACAAAAATACGGGTAAAACATTATACACAATGAAAGCACATGTAAAATGATAACAAAATTCAACTAAAATGTAAAACATGTACACAATAATCTATAATATTTGCCATTTTATGATACAAATAAACAAAAATCAGTTCATTCATGATTTCCAGCCTATCACAAGTCTTAAATCGAAGGGCATCAGATCCTCATTTAAAATACTTGAGAATTAAAAATCATTTTATCAAGCAATCATTGCTATTTATTATCCAATCAATTAAAAAAATTAATTGTATGTAATTTTATGTTTTTATGATACAAAATAAACTAGAACTGTGAGTGACCTCACTGAGTGATACCTCCCGCTTGCAGCTTAGTAGGAGTTGCACTTACAAGGTACATTCCCCCCCCACTTTTCGTGAAAGTATAAGTTGAATTATCTCCCCTTTCAAATTTTGGACAGCAACCATATTCCATCATGCACATCTGCAGGTAGTGTACTACAAGTGTGTAAAGTTTCATAAAAATCCAATAAGCTGCTTAGAAGGAGTTGCGCTTACAAGGTACATGGACGGGCGGACAGGGTGATTCCTATATACCCCCCCCCCCCACCCCCCCCCAAACTTTGTTTGTGGGGGGTATAATGACATTGGAGGTAGAACATCTTTTTTTTTATTTGTTGAAATGTTTGTTGAAATGCATTGATTTATAATAATCTACACCAGAGTAGGATTGATATATTATTTTACTTGCCATCAGGTTAAACTTATGATCACCATCTGTTTACCTGTCATATTTATACCTATTGTAAATATTTATTAAACATATCAGTAATGTGTAATAAAAACACTATCACCACTAACATTGTGAGTGAGAATCCCACTCATGGCTAGGTGTACTTGATACCACATTAAGTGATACAGATTGTCAGTGACTTGAGGCAGGTGTGTGGTTTTCTCAGTGTACCATGGTTTCCTCCATCAATAAAATTGACCACCACAATATAACTGAAATATTGTTGAAAGTGGCATTAAACACCACAACCCTAACAATATCTGTTGTAGCATATAAAGTTCGTTCTGTAACAATAAAATCCAAATAAATATCAGCACATATGAACACAATAAAGATTTCTTCAAATTACATGTTTAGGATAAAAACTATTAAAAAAAACAAAAATAATAAATCTGTAAAATGTACAAAAGTCTTGTAAAATGAAGATGTCTCTAATATAGCCCTATTAATGATACATTAAAATCACATTTTGTCTTTCGGTTTTGGGGGGGGGGGGGCTTTGGGGGGAGGAATGTTGTAAACATATTATAGTTTAGCTTGTGTAGACTGAGCTGTATCTATCATTTCTCTCATTTCCTCTAGGGTCTGATGGAATTCATCTGTAAACTTGATAGAGTCTGTTTCCTGACAGCTTTTCCAAGTCGTCACAACTGCTACTATACTGTTGATGAAAAAGAAGATGTACAATATAGAATGAGGGACTGATTGTTGTTGTCGTGGTCGTGATCATATGGTAGTTGAATCTAGAGCTACCTGTGCAATCAGTGCCAATCACCACTAAAGTTGAGTTCGAACCCTGTTCATGGCGAGGTGTTCTCTATGCAACGTAATGTGATAAAGTTTGTCAGTGACTTGTGACAGGTCAGTGGTTTTCTCCGGATACTCCGGTTTCCTCCACTAATAAAAGTGACTGCCACGATATAACTGAAATATTGTTGAAAGTGGTGTTAAACACCATAAACCTGATTGTTGTTTAATGCCAAATAATCAAATTTTCAGCTATATCATATTGAGATCAATTTACAATCAATGAGATGATCATGATGTCCACTTTGTACTAGACTAACATGCTTAGTTGAATTTCTATAGTACTAGCTCACTGAAACAACAATCGGCAGATGTACATGCCACCTAACTCATACATATTATTCTGATTCTGAGCCAATCAGTCCTTGCTCTAGCTCCTTAATACTGCATGCTTAGTGGAGAAGCAACAAATACCAATTAAACAGTCTTGGTTTAAACCTGACCAGGGCTCGAACCCACGATCTACCACACTTGAGGCAAGCAAGCCAACCATTACACCACAGATACAGCCAATGTACATTAGATAACTTTAGAAACATTAGAAAGAAGATGATGATATTGTCATATAGTTTTAGTTAAAAAATAAGAAAAACAGAAGCCAAATGTTAATTACATTTATTATATGACTTCAGATAATGTCTTTTTCTGATTGACTGACGCCCCTAGTAACGATCTTTGATAAAACATTATATTCACCAAGCTAAACTAAAGAAAATGTCGTGATCAAAGCTTATTTTAAGGGTGAAAGAAACATATAAAATGTGTCATACAATACCCTGACCTCGGTAAATATAATATTCTTGGGTTAATAAATCCTTGTATGCACCTCATTAAAAGTCATTAATTGTATAATATCATACTAGATATTTATTATAACATACTTATTATTTGGCATATGGTAGAAACAGCCATATCCATCTGGAGTCATTGGAACCACACCACCATATACTGTACTGTATCCTACAAAACTAGTTGACAGGCTAAAATTTCCTCCCCCACCACTGAAATATATCAAAATAAAATTTTCATTCATGAGTCTTTAAACCAAATCTCCATATACTGTACTGTATCCTACAAAACTAGTTGACAGGCTAAAATTTCCTCCCCCACCACTGAAATGTATAAAGTTTTCAATCATGAGTCTTTGAACCACATCTCCATATACTGTACTGTATCCTACAAAACTAGTTGACAAGCTAAAATTTCCTCCCCCACCACTGAAATATAACAAAATAAAATTTTCAATCATGAGTCTTTGGCCCCACATTTCCATATACTGAACTATATCCTACAAATCCAGTTGACAGTGTAACCCCCCCCCCCTTTTTTCCACTAAAACATATAATATTGAAATTTTCAATTGTGAGTAACTGGTCCATTCACACCAAACACTAACTGTAGTGCATATCCTAGAAACTGATTTCATAACTAAAAATTACACCCCCCTCCATTACATAAAATGCCAATTGGGCCACAATGAAACCTGCCTAATCTGCACCTCTTGTGAACTCCTTGTGTGTTTGGAATAGACAACAGACATGTGTTGGATTTATACGTTACTTTATCAGATATTTCCTACATTAAGATTTAATGTAAAGCCTGTATCGCTCACCTGATTTATACATGTTATTTTATCAGATATTTCCTACATTAAGACTTACTGTAAAGCCTGTATCGCTTATCTGATTTATACATGTTATTTTATCAGATATTTCCTACATTAGAACTTACTGTAAAGCCTGTATCACTCACCTGATTTATATAATGAACTTCCTCACCAGATGTCAACTTTCATCTTAGATTTCAGATCAGCATCAAAATCATATGTTTGGTAGAGGTTTACTCAAGTATCATTTGTGCATGATTTTACTTAAATGTGTCACATAGTTTCTAAGAGCAAGCTACTGGTATCCATGCAAAATCAATATAAATAGGTGTACAGAAATTTCTGATCAGTGTCAATATGTCATTTTGATTGGTCGAATTAATAACATTACGAGATGTATGGAAAGTGTCAATATGTCATTTTGATTGGTCATAGTAATAACACAGCAAGATGTATGGATCATACTGGGTAATTTACCTCTTAGAATAAGCCTGATCTGTAAATATCTGTGGTACAGGTATTCCCTGCTCTCTAGCCAACATGTACAGGCCAAGTAAGTGTCTGTCACAACCTAAAAATAGGTCAAACCAAAGTACAAATGACTGTTATAACCTGAAAGGTCAGATTACATAAATAGTTGTAAATTCAACTGTCACATGAGTGTTGCCATGGCAGCCATGTTTTGCAAAATTTCTAATTAGTAAACATTAAACATATCACAATCAAAAAAGAAAAAAAGAAACAAAACACAAACATTTTATATATTGTAAACATAAACTTGAGGCTGGCCTGAACCTGTATCATTAACCTAGTTATATATTAGTGATTTAGTGTTTGGGATAAAACAGTTCAATCAGGTTTGTGGTTTCTGAGAAGATATTTTAACAGTTTCTCATTGTGTTCTTTGAAATCTGTTCTTGTCAATGGTACATTTATGATCAACATGAAACATTTGGAAAACTTTGTAGAGAACCATACAAGTTACTTTCAAATCAAATTTATTTTCAATACAGCTTTGAGGCTGAGTCAATCAGAAAACAATATTGGCTCTTGCATCCATGTTGACTTTCGGATCGGCAATGATATAATAAATTCTGATGAGGTCCACAAAAAGAACATTTCTATAAAGTTTATTTACGATTGGCCCACGCTAGATTACAGAAGAAGAATATATATATCGACACCAGACTGCCTATTCCTTTGTACCAGGTGAGCTTACTTCACAATCAACAGTAAATGAACATAGTAGGAGATCAAAGGTATGAGACTTATAAAGTGGAGTGTAAAATATGATTGGAATGCTGGGATATCCAACCATTTATTAGGTGAGAGGTATAATAGAAAGGAATGCTGGGATGTATGAACATTTATTACAGAAAGGAATGCTGGGATGTAAGAACATTTATTACAGAAAGGGATGCTGGGATATCTGAACATTTATTATAGAAAGGAATGCTGGGATATCTGAACATTTATTATAGAAAGAAATGCTGGGATATCTGAACATTTATTATAAAAATGAATGCTGGGATATGTGATCATTTATTATAGAAAGGAATGCTGTTATATCTGAACATTTATTATAAACAGGAATGCTGGGATATCTGACGATTTATTATAGAAAGGAATGCTGGGATATCTGAACATTAAAATGTTGTATATTCTTATCACAACATGACAAATTTGAGAATTGCTGTGTGAACATATCAAACATTTGATCAAATAATAATAGTGCAAAATGACATGAAATATTTCACTGAACCTAAAAAATATGAATTTCATAAAACGCAACTGCGGAAAATTTTCTAATACAAATGAAACATACAGGAAAGTGAGCAGTCACGTGTTAGGGTTATTGATTTTAGCCTCTGTTTCTATGTATTTATGATTAGATTTTGGAACTGTTCTGACATTTATTTTACATACAAACCTTTATTTACTTGTGCTTCATTCATTAATCTGATATTTTTTGTTTCACATTTTATTTTACATACAAACCTTTATTTTATTGTGCTTCATTCATTAATTTGATTTTTTTTTTTTCACATTTTATTTTACATACAAACCTTTATTTTCCTGTGCTTCATTAATTGAACTGATAGTTTTTGCTTCATATTTTATTTTACATACAAACCTTTATTTTCCTGTGCTTCATTCATTAATCTGATGTGTTTATTGGAAGCTTTAAGGTATAAATTATATTTCGTCTGTATCTAAAAAAAAAACACAGTACCAGATTAAATTTGCTTCAACAATAAGTAAAAATACAATCAAACTCAAGCCGACATGTACACAACATGATCAACGTGTGGACCAAGTATAGTGAACCTAGAACAGACATGGATGTAAATGAATATGAGAGACTATCCAATATAACACTTAGATAACAAATAAAATTAAAGGAACAGCTTGTAGTTAAGACAGGATATGGATGCAAATGAATACGAGAGACTATCTAACATTACACTTAGATAACAGATAAAATTAAAGGAACAGCTTGTAGTAAGACAGGATATGGATGCAGGGGTGTGGAAATATTGAAATATTCTACTTGTCCCTGGGCAAGTTATCTGAAAAAAGTTACTTGTCCGGACAAAATCCTACTTGTCCTGTTTTTTTTCGTTTTTTTTTTTTTTTATAAACATTTGATACTTGCAAACACAGTTGCTAACTAGAAAAAGTAAATTGAACTTGTTTATATTTAATTATTTTCTATTACATCATTGCTAAAATTTGAAATGTTAACACAAACATCCCTGTCTAAGTGATCACTGCCCAAATGAAGACCATTTTAAATTTGAATTTCAGATAGGAATGTGCAGTCAGAGAATATCCGGTTGTTTATAGATACAAAATAAGCTGTGTTGAAAAAAAATCTCATATCAATCAAGTTAATTTTGATTAACCTTGACAATGGCTTTATCCATCAAACCGTTTTAGTTGTGTCTCCATGGGCATGGGAAGATACAATGTAATTATCCATTCTGTCCACGATTTTGCAAAAAAAACAAAAAACAAAAAATATTAATGATTTCCGGTCAGTAAAATCAAAATATTTCCTGTACGACTGTAGATATTGCAATATGAGACAATATCAGAATCCAGCAGTAGCCATGTGAAATCGGCTGGCCACTTTGACTGAACAGTCCGTTGCCGCTGTTGGGTGTTTTTCCACAAATTATGTGTCTTTTCCCGCTAGAGTTTACCGTTTGTTAACTTTCTCATTGTGAACAGAACCTTTCCAGCCTCTTTTTATTATTAAATATTTATCCATTGTAACGACTGCAACCCGATTTGCATTATACAATGTATGTTCACGGATGTTAGGCCCTGTTTTTTTTACGAAAAGCCAAGGAAACGTCACATTCGGAACATCAATAAAAACCTGTTACACGATCCCGGTTTTCGTTAAGTAAATGCAGTACAATTATCATTGCAATCGGGTCGTAATACTCAACTTAGAACTTGCACAATTCTGGTTATTTTTAGCTGCGTTCGGAACACCACTGACACGATGGTTACCAATAAAAAAAACCACATAAAACATTTATATAACCGTCAATATTTTACGATATATCATTTGAGAAATTGTCTTTCCAGAATACTTTAATAAGAAATTATTTTTATTTGTTGATATTTACTTGTCCCCGGACAAGCTAACCAGGAAAATCTACTTGTCCGGCAGGTTCTATGTACGAGTCGGGCGAGTCGGGCATGGCAATTCCACACCCCTGGGATGTAAGTGAACTTGAGAGACTCTAACATTACACTTAGACACAAATTAAAGTAAAGGAACAGCTTGTAGTAAGACAGGATATGGATGTAAATGAATACGAGAGACTATCTAACATTACACTTAGATAACAGATAAAATTAAAGGAACAGCTTGTAGTAAGACAGGATATGGATGTAAATGAATATGAGAGACTATCTAACATTACACTTAGATAACATAAAATTAAAGGAACAGCTTGTAGTAAGACAGGATATGGATGTAAGTGAACATGAGAGACTCTTAACATTACACTTAGACACAAATTAAAGTAAAGGAACAGCTTGTAGTAAGACAGGATATGGATGTAAATGAATACGAGAGACTATCTAACATTACACTTAGATAACAGATAAAATTAAAGGAACAGCTTGTAGTAAGACAGGATATGGATGTAAATGAATATGAGAGACTCTAACATTACACATAGACACAAATTAAAGTAAAGGAACAGCTTGTAGTAAGACAGGATATGGATGTAAATGAATATGAGAGACTATCTAACATTACACTTAGATAACAGATAAAATTAAAGGAACAGCTTGTAGTAAGACAGGATATGGATGTAAGTGAATATGAGAGACTATCTAACATTACACTTAGATAACAGATAAAATTAAAGGAACAGCTTGTAGTAAGACAGGATATGGATGTAAGTGAACATGAGAGACTCTAACATTACACTTAGACACAAATTAAAGTAAAGGAACAGCTTGTAGTAAGACATGATATGGATGTAAGTGAACATGAGAGACTCTAACATTACACTTAGACAAAAATTAAAGTAAAGGAACAGCTTGTAGTAAGACATGATATGGATGTAAATGAATATGAGAGACTATCCAACATTACACTTAGATAACAGATAAAATTAAATGAACAGCTTATAGTAAGACAGGATATGGATGTAAATGAATACGAGAGACTATCTAACATTACACTTAGATAACAGATAAAATTAAATGAACAGCTTGTAGTAAGACAGGATATGGATGTAAGTGAACATGAGAGACTCTAACATTACACTTAGATACAAATTAAAGTAAAGGAACAGCTTGTAGTAAGACATGATATGGATGTAAATGAATATGAGAGACTATCTAACATTACACTTAGATAACAGATAAAATTAAATGAATAGCTTGTAGTAAGACAGGATATGGATGTAAATGAATACGAGAGACTATCTAACATTACACTTAGATAACAGATAAAATTAAATGAACAGCTTGTAGTAAGACAGGATATGGATGTAAGTGAACATGAGAGACTCTAACATTACACTTAGACAAAAATTAAAGTAAAGGAACAGCTTGTAGTAAGACATGATATGGATGTAAATGAATATGAGACTATCCGATATTACACTTTGATAACAAATTAAAGTAAAGGAACAGCTTGTAGTAAGACATGATATGGATGTAAATGAATATGAGAGACTCTAACATTACACTTAGACACAAATTAAAGTAAAGGAACAGCTTGTAGTAAGACATGATATGGATGTAAATGAATATGAGAGACTATCTAACGTTACACTTAGATAACGGATAAAATTAAAGGAACAGCTTGTAGTAAGACAGGATATGGATGTAAGTGAACATGAGAGACTCTAACATTACACTTAGACACAAATTAAAGTAAAGGAACAGCTTGTAGTAAGACATGATATGGATGTAAATGAATATGAGAGACTATCTAACATTACATTTAGATAACAGATAAAATTAAAGGAACAGCTTGTAGTAAGACAGGATATGGATGTAAGTGAACATGAGAGACTCTAACATTACACTTAGACACAAATTAAAGTAAAGAAACAGCTTGTAGTAAGACATGATATGGATGTAAATGAATATGAGTCTATCCGATATTACACTTTGATAACAAATTAAGGTAGAGGAACAACACTTGTATTGATGTTCATCATTTCACATTCACCATAGTCTGCAACAAGGGGCATAACTCATACCCTATAACGAGTGTGAAACTATCCCTAGAGTCTCCAACAAGGGGAATAACTCATACCATATAAAGAGTGTGTAACTATCCCTAGCCTTTAGTTAAGTAGTGCTTTAATTTTGTTGATAAACGTTGTAAAGGTTGAATGGTAATGGATTGATTGAATGATTGATTAGTGTTTAATGCCAACCTTAGCAGTATTTCAGCTACATCGTGGTATTATTATCACACAGTTTTAAGATTTTGTATAAACTTACTGAGGTATTTTTATCACTCAGTTTTAAGATTTTGTATAAACTTGCAGAGGTATTTTTATCACACAGTTTTAAGATTTTGTATAAACTTACTGAGGTATTTTTATCACTCAGTTTTAAGATTTTGTATAAACTTACAGAGGTATTTTTATCACAGTTTTAAGATTATGTATAAACTTACAGAGGTATTTTTTTATCACACAGCTTTCAGATTTTGTATAAACTTACAGAGGTATTTTTATCATACAGTTTTAAGATTTTGCATAAACTCACTGAGGTATTTTTATCACAGTTTTAAGATTTTGTATAAACTTACAGAGGTATTTTTATCCCAGTTTTAAGATTTTGTATAAATTTACAGAGGTATTTTTATCACTCAGTTTTAAGATTTTGTATAAACTTACAGAGGTATTTTTATCACA
>MJUT01040581.1:868428-882374 GCA_002080005.1 Gigantidas platifrons | reverse complement strand
CTATTGTTGATTTGTTCTGCGAGAATGGAATTCTCAGGGCAATATCACATCGAAGGTGATGCCTGACATGTGATATACGATGAAAAATCCCTTTCGAGCAAAACAAATTAATGATAGTATTTTTATCGATGATTTGGTAAGGTGACGTCATGTTAGAAAACAGCGATATTATGTTAATATCACCCTAGTTGCTTGATAATAGATATCATTGCATGTAAAGATCGATGGGAAAATATACTAACCATCAATAAACTATAATATATGTAATTGATGCTTTAAAGAAATTATGTGAATGCAAGAACATTGTAGATGCGTTTTTCTATTCTCAGAAAACTAAATTTATGCAGAATACATGTACTTTCCTATTAAAACAAATTTTGAATGTTTTGTTACATTTCAAATATACACATGAACACTGTAACTTACAACTTTTGTAAATATTGACTTTGCAATAACTATATGGTCTTGTATCACATTATCAAGGTGAAACACAAGTTCTTTAGGTTGTGGTAATTCTCTAATTGTTTGATTTCCCTGAAAAAAAAGCAAATTACTTACATTAAAATTTATCCCCTGATCTTGAAAGTAGAAGAGAATTATGTATTTTTTAAAGAGTTGATGCATTAGTGTCTGATACATCACTGTCTAATCAGATTGTTCAACTTGTCGACTATTGTGACTATTGTGACTAAAAATAGATCATCTGTGGCCTTCACAACAAGTGTTGAAATACTTCATCTGGCTTAAACACAACATGATTATTATGTACTTATCTAGTGTATGGCATTGAGACACACACAGCCAATTTACAAGACTAATGATTTCATTATTTTCCTTTGATACCATGCTTTGTAAATGTGATGTTTTATTAGCAGGAAAAAATTTCAAATATATATTCTCTAAGGCCATGCAAAGTTAATTACTTGGTTCTCAGGCCCTTTTTTGTCAAAATTGATGAGGGAGGGCGGCATTTTTTTTTATCCTTTTACTGCTGTAAAAAGTGATGAGGGAGGCATTTTTTCTTTTTTTTTTGTGTGAAAAATATGGCAATGTATAAATCTTTTCATTACTTTATTGAAAATTTCAATTTTATTTCTTCCGATGGTGCCAGAAACATCACAAGTGGTTAATTTTTATGGAAACGTCCAATCCGCTGGTCCCAACGTACCATTTTTTATCTCCTTAAACAATTCCAATAAGGTACAAGCTTCGGAGAAGCCCCCTATTATGTTTCCTGGTAAAACTGGCAAACATTTGTGCCGAATTTGCACAGAAATGATTGACATTTTGTCTAAATGTCAAACGGAAACACGTTTTTTATTTATACATTGTCATAACGATGCTTTAAATCTCATTTAAGCATGATGCGTTTTAAAGCGTTTCACCGACCACGCGATATAAGAGAAAAACGGATGTGGTTGTTTTTTCCGTACAGACAGCGCTACCGCATTTAATTATTTTTTTTGACTATTTTTGCCAAAAAATCGGCAATGCGGCGACGAATTTCCACATGCGGGCGGGCCTGAGAACCAAGAAATTAACTTTGTATGGCCTAATGATAGCTCTTTTTTGCATGAAAGGGAAAAGAAATTTTTAGACCACATTCATTACTTCCACAGCCGACAAAATATTCGTGATTGATCGTTGGTGGTCCTGTTGTGTGGTAAATTTGTCAGATACTATCCAATATTTCCATTTTTATTTGTCACAATCAAAATATCTTGTTTACAAACATCTTCCTCTGACTACAGGTAAACCTTACTAGAGCAGCCATTAATATGCATGCACAAAACCTCCCCTTAATATTGCTAAAAAAAATGGATATCTCGTTGTAGTCCAGTTTAGATTTCAGTGTAATTAAAGATACCTGTTGTCAAACAATAGTTATTTCCCCTGTATTCATTTTTTTCTCACCTACAGACTTATCAAACTGTGGTTCTCCAATTTCATAAGGTGTTATAATTATATAGGATATAGTGTGATTATTTGATTGTTCTTTAACGTCAATTTTTTCAGCTATATCATGGCGAAAACAAGGTAATTTTCAATGAGATGATGATGAGGTCCACTTTGTACTAGACCAACACGCTTGGTTGGATTTTCTAATAGTGCTCACTGTAACAACTGTCGGCAGATAGACATGTCGCCCCACTCGAACACATTATCCTGATTCTGAGCCAACCAGTCTTTGCTCTTTACCGTAATTACTGCATGCTTAGCAGAGAAGCAACTAATACCGATTTTATAGTCTTTGGTTTGAACCGATTAGGGCTTGAACTCACGATCTACCGTACTTGAGACTGCCACCCTAGCCATTACACCACCAGCATGGTTTGATATAACATATAGAATGTATTTGCATAGTTAGTGTTAACTATCATATTGGTGTTTTTTAAAATCTTTTTATATTACAAAAACATAGAGTATTGTCGAAAGGCACAAAACTAGAACACATACCTGCCATACTCCTTTATTTCTAGCTACAAACAAATCATTGTAATATGTAGAGGTCACTAGAACCATCGCATCTACAGGTGTGTGCTAAAAATAGAAAACAATACTTGATATTAGAACCATGGCAACTACAGGTGTGTGCTATAAATAGAAAACAATACTTGATACTAGCACCATCGCATCTACAGGTGTGTGCTAAAAATAGAAAACAATACTTGATACTAGAACCATGGCAACTACAGGTGTGTGCTAAAAATAGAAAACAATACTTGCTACTAGCACCAAGATATATATAGGTGCTTGACTGAACAAAAAAGTAGGAAGGGGGATTATGGTTTTTAATGCCACTTTCAACAAAATTTCAGTTATATCATGGTTGTCAGTTTTATTGGTGGAGGAAACAGGAGTATCCGGAGAAAACCATCGACCTGTTGCAAGTCACTGAACAAAAAACAACATGGGCATAATATGTAATGAATATAAGAATTCTGCAAAGTTTCTGTTCATATGGACTAGTGGTTGTTACAAGGTGATTTTTTAGGGGTAAATTTCCTCTCATCAAAGAACATTAATTTGGTCTTTGTCATATTGAAGATCAGATTAGAAAGGGTGACGACAACTGTTCAAATGCCAAATGGATTTTGAGAAGAATATTTTTTTCCCATATTTCAGGCAATCAAAATTTTTTTTTTTATCCTGCACTGTAGTCCAATTGCATTGACTGGATAAGTTTTTGCTATATATGGTCACTGACTAAGATATAGTTTTTCTGGTACCTCATTCATGTTGAGCGACGGTAAGAAATGGTAATATAGGCGCAGACTTTATAGAGGACACAATCAAAAACTATTAGAACAACACTTGTTTCTGCTCTTTTTAGACAATTTAGCAGTTGTTTTGGACTTCTTGACATTGTAAGTACTTTTCTGTATACATGTACTCAATGACAGCCATTTTGAATGTTGCTCAAAATGAAATGGAAAAAAAAGTTTTGGGGGACCAGCAAAAGAATGTTCGTCCAAAGTTAAAGTATCAAATTGCATGATGTTTTCTACTGGGATTTTTTTGTATTTCACTAATCAGAAATCAGTGTGCCTCAAGGCAACCATATTATGAATGAATATCATAACATAAAGATATTATATGAATGATAATTTTTTTCCCTACCAAAACATTTCACATTTCTTATAGAGATTTTTTTATTGGAAAAAAATACATGTAAGGCCATACAAAGTTAATTTCTTGGTTCTCAGACCCGCCCGCATGTGGAAATTCGTCGCCGCATTGCCAATTTTTTTGCAAAAATAGTAAAAAAAAAAATTTAAATGCGGTAGCGCTGTCCGTACGGAAAAAACAACCGCATCCGTTTTTCTCTTATATTATGTGGTCGTTGAAACGCTTTAAAACGCATCATGCTTAAATGAGATTTAAAGCATCGTTATGACAATGTATAAATAAAAAACGTGTTTCCGTTTGACATTTAGACAAAATGTCAATCGTTTCTGTGCAAATTTGGCACAAATGTTTGCCAGTTTTACCAGGAAACATAATAGGGGGCTTCTCCGAAGCTTGTACCTTATTGGAATTGTTTACGGAGATAAAAAATGGTACGTTGGGACCAGCGGATTGGACATTTCCATAAAAATTAACCACTTGTGATGTTTCTGCCACCATCGGAAGAAATAAAATTGAAATTTTCAATAAAGTAATGAAAAGATTTATACATTGACAAATTTTTCACAAAAAAAAAGAAGAAAAAATGCCTCCCTCATCACTTTTTATAGCAGTAAAAGGATAAAAAAAATGCCGCCCTCCCTCATCAATTTTGACAAAAAAGGGCCAGAGAACCAAGTAATTAACTTTGCATGGCCTAAGAAATAAGTAATATTACAAAGGGAGATAACTGAACTTTCTGAAATCTGACAATATCAGAAGTTCCCTTGTATTCCAGGATTTCATTCTATTGAATAAAATAAGAGCTGCATATTTCATTTTTAGAGAAAATCAAGTAACATTTTTTTTAGTCAACACTTACATCACAGTTAGAGCCAACTGTTCCATTCTCAAAGAAAATCATACCAATAGATTTGTCAAACCATTTGTCTGTAGGAGATCCTCCTAATGATTTTTGAAATATCTAAAAATAGAATGCACCCATGAAATATCTACAAATAGAATGCACCAATAGTTTGAAATTGTCGAATTACCATGACTAAAGGCTCACCTGATTATTTTTCTAGAAATTGTGTTCATATCAAGTCTAGATTATTTTGAGCATTTCTTAAAATTATTTCCACATACATGTAGTTATGTTAAACTATGGCCTGAGGTGGTGGCCATCATGGGTTTTTGGTCACAACTAACAACAAATATTTTGCAGAGGACTATCAAAGGAACATTCTAGTAAAAGTTCAGTTTCAAATGGTTGAGTGGTTTATATGAAATATAATTTAAAATATTTTTCCCACATCAATATGTCCAAAATTAAACTTTTTAAAATTTGACTTATTGTTGAGTTTATATGATAATACCTCTACCTAAATGGTTAGTTTGACCATAGATAGGGTTAGGGGTTATGGTTATGGTGTTTAACACCACTTTCAACAATATTTCAGCTATATCATCATGGTCAGCTTTATTGGTGGAGGAAACCGGAGTACCAGGAGAAAACCAAAGACCTGCCACAAGTCACTGACAAAATTGATTACATAATGTTGTATCGAGTACACCTTGCCATGAGCTGGATTCGAACTCACAACTTTAGTGCTTAATATTAGATGTTAATAAAATCATTGAATAAGCCAAATACAGAAGTTATTCAGTGTACATTATACTAACTACAGTCTTTGAATGTGAATAGAATGCATAAATGTATAATACGCTCCCATCCCCCTTGAGCACCTTCAATCTAGTTCATGTGTATTAAATGCACACACTTTCAGGAAAAATATATTGCAGCAATAGGAAGTTCATTGAGTTTGTTGTGATATGATAAAATTTTACATGTCACTCTGTCAACTTGAATGTATCAATTTTATGTGAAGACTTTTTCTCCATTATATTCCCTTATAATGTACCATAATGTTTCCCTGTCACATGATTTATTAGATTGCACACTACACATCGACACAAGCCATTTATGTCATGCTGCTAATGAAGATCAGACTCATTGATGATCGACAATGATTGTGCTTATCCTCAAAAATAGTCACAGAAACGAAATTTTAAACTAGAAAATTGAATGCCCCCGTCTCAACCTTATCCACCTCAACCCCGCCCCCCCCCTCCCCTCACCCCAATTCCAATTTACTACCTTAACTTTTGGCTTGGTTCTGAGGAATGTGTAGGGGTATAATGCAAAGAAAACGTCTTGAAGAGCCAAAATGGATTTTCAATATAACTTAATTTGAAGGAATGGTATATTATTCATCGGGTATGATGTAGAAAACTTATGTATAGACTTTAAAAGGGGTTTGTGTCTGTAAGACACATACAATGCCCCCACGGTTATAATTGCAAAAGGGTAAACCAATGTTTTGCTTATTCAGCATCAAGCAGAAATGACTGAAATAAATGAATCTGTACCTAACAATCGATTGATTGATTGATTGATTGAATGGGGTTTAACGTCATTTTCAGCAGTATTTCAGCCATATCGTGGCAATCAGTTTTAGTGGCGGAGGAAGCCGCAAGTATAAGGAGCGTTGTTTACACGTTAACAGGTTTCAGTGGCTAAGTTCATATAAGCATAATTTTGTAAAAAATTGTTGAAAATCAAAATCCATATAATATGCACACCTTCAGTGTTGGTACTAACTGTCTACAAAATAAAAAAGGTCTAGCTCAAAAACTGTAGGAGGAGTTAGCCAGACAAACCATATATCCTATATGGATTTAGCAAAATCTGTCCAAGTTCATGCATCCATAATTTTGTAAAAAAATTTTGAAAGTAAAAATCCATAAAATATGCACACCTTCAGTGTAAGTACTAACTGTCTACAAAATATAAAAGGTCTAGCTCAAAAACTGTAGGAGGAGTTAGCCGGACAAACCATATATCCTATATGAGGGCATAAATGAAAAGTCCATCTACCTGTCATTTTGAGAATATTTGATGAAAATCAAAATCATGTGGACATGCACACCTTCATTATGTGTATAAACATCCTTCAAAATATTAAAGCTGTAGCTCCAAAACTGTAGGAGGAGTTAGAGGGATAAATTATGCATACTATAGTGTGATGAACGGACGGACGAACGGACAAGGGTAAAACAATATGCCCCCGACCAATAGTCGCGGGGGCATAAAAAGTAGATAAAAAAGTTATTGCATACTTATTTTTACTAATCAAAAAGGAATATGTTCAATTAAGAACAACTTTTTTTTATTTACTTTTATTTAAATTTCGTATATGTTGATGTTTAGTGTGGAGAACACTATCATAAGCCTGTTTAATATATGACGACTGACTTTCATTAGCAGTAAATAAATCATGTGAGAGAGAAAACATTAGGTCCAAAAATACCACAGTTTATAATGTGAAAACAGTTCAATGATAAATAAACAGATTTGTTTAACATTTCTCTTTTTATATTACACAAGACACTATTTTCTTACAAAGTGTTTAGAAGTTTTATTGATATAGTGTCTAATGTCTGTGGACCGATTGACCGATTATTTTGATTGTCATGAAATAATTAGTGGTAGTGAATTATTGGCCAAAATATATGTTTACCTCCACTTCATCAGCACATGACCCTTCATCTAATGTAACAGATAAGATACTGGTCTCTATTATCTTTAAATTGTTAAAGTTCTCAGGATGTAATGATATCAGTCTGTTCCTCATCTGTAATGATAAAAAAAAGTATGATAAAACAGCCTAAATAATGACCTCTGTTGACTTTACCAGTAAATTGTTATAGTTCTCAGGATGTAAAATGATATCAGTCTGTTCCTGATCTGTAACGATAAAAAAAAAGTCTGATTTAACAGCCTAAATAATGACCTCTGTTGACTTTACCAGTAAATTGTTATAGTTCTCAGGATGAGGATGTAATGATATCAGTCTGTTCCTGATCTGTAATGATAAAAAAAGTCTGATTTAACAGCCTAAATAATGACCTCTGTTGACATTACCAGTAAATTGTTATACAGTAAAAACTGTCTAAACTGAACCTCCATTTGAACAACTTTTTTGTTCAGAATAGAAAGGTGTTCAGTTTATAAAGGTTAAATTAACAAAGATTTCATAGACAGGTGTTCAGTTTATAAAGGTTAAATTAACAAAGATTTCAGAGACAGGTGTTCAGTTTATAAAGGTTAAATTAACAAAGATTTCAGAGACAGGTGTTCAGTTTATAACTGGGACGTCATTTAAAATTCAGTTTATACAGGATTAAGTTTTTAATATTCAAAGTGGTAGTTATCATTTTGGTTCTATTCTGTTATAACAAAAGTCTTATGTAAAATACCAGTGTACTTTAATATTGTAATAATACTCTTGTTTCTGATCTGCAGTAAAAAAAAACTAACGAAATAGTAACTTTTGATTTAAAATATAGATACAACCAGCATTTGTATCAATCACCTCACACAGTTTGGGGGTCTAAAACATTTTCTTACCTGTGCCCATGGTGTTCTCTCCAGGGCAGTTAGTGTTGATACATCTGGTCCCCTGGGTTTGGATTTGCAGTAGTCTTTAATTCTTTGTAACTGATGACTTATTTCTAGTGACGTTAAAGGTTCGTAATTTTCATCAGCAGAGTCAAAACTAAATATTCTTCCATTGCACAATGCTACAAAATGTCTTGGTGTTTCTCCTTCTAATTCTAAAATGAAAGTAGATACAACATATTATTATTAATACTGAATTCTATTAAACTCAATTCCAAATGTGTCTATAATGTATCGCAGAAGGAAACGCTGGGGTATAAATACAAGACCTATTTTCTTCACTGTAGGGTATGACCCTTCTGAACGGCATGTCCGCTATATTGTGGTACAAATAAAATACATAAATTTCCAATAGGGTGGGATATAAAGGAGTCCCTCATGTAACATACATGTGATAGAGTTGCTATGCTACAACTGGAGATTTGCAAATTTTTTGCTGGAGATTTGGTCTCATAACTGGAGATTTTTTATCGACATTTTTATCGACGTATTTGATGCGTGTTTTTCTTGTTTATTGTTTGTTTCAGTATTGAACCAACTGCATCCCATTTCAATATGTATTGTTTACATTTCTGTCTTAAGTAGTGTTTCATATGATGAATGAAGGATAAAAACTTTATTAATAATTTATTCATAATCATTCATAATCATAAGGTTATAACAAAGCAATAACAATGAAGGCAGAATGTTCTGAACAATAAAGTCATAGAGCACTAAAATTAAAAAGTCTACTATTCATCACATGTAATCACAGAATTTACCCATAAAAAGTCACAGATATAATCACAGTAAGTGAAAGAAAGTAAACATAGAGAAGTCACAAATACTTTGATCGGCTTTGGTCCCAAACAAGCCATAACAACTCAATCCGAGATGAATTCATTGCATGTTTGATCGAAATAAGAAGTTTTCTCGGCATCAAAGATTGATCGACTCGTGTCTACACAACGGTTTATTTTGTCACTTTATAACTATTTTTAATTGCCGCTATCACACTTCTAATCATCTAAGCGTGTGCCACAAACACACTTCCTTATACCCAATTAACTGTCAATCGGTGGATAATTGTTGTATAATCATCAACACCTTAATTAATCACCATCATGACATGGTTTACCTGTAAAGGTGTCAAACAGATCAATAACTGGATATCATTAAATATGACATTCACCTTTACCATTCGTATCTCTCTGTGTTTTTCGTCAGCGGGGAGTTCCAAATGGGGAATTTCCAGAAATATTGATCACAAAATGTAGGGCAAGATTTTTTTGTACTTGATTTTTTTCAAGGGCGGAAGATTTTGAAAGTTGACGGGAGAGACGGAAGGGACCCTCAAAATCGGGAGAATAATGCTCCCGGAAGGTTCACATGTATGATGTAAGGACAACACTTCACTCCTTGGATGTAAAAGACAACATTCAGCAGCTTCTAATGAGAAACATTGATAGGAATGGTTGTTGGTATCCCACTGGAAGGAAAAGATTTTCAAACCCTATCCATAATATCCTCTTTTTCCTGAGATAATTTAAACTTCTGCTAATTGACATATCCTTATGACACTTTTCTACCTCAATAATTTATTGTTCGTAGGGGGCTGGGGTTAGGGCGTTTAATGCCACTTTCAACAATATTTCAGTTATATCGTGACGGTCAGTTTTATTGAAGGAGTTGTAAATCCAACTACCATACGATCACAACCATGACAGCCCCTGGCATTTGTTTAATATATTTAAAAGATTATTGATGATGAATAACTCATTATAAAATTTAAATATTTCCTATTATAACTGCATTGATCAAATAAGCAAATGTTTCCACTTCAAAAATTTTCTATTATTAACTAATGTGAAGACAGACAGTGTAGCTCATCTGAATTTTTTTTTATCTTGTTCAAAGAGAGATAACTCTAACAAAAAAATGAAATTGTTGAAAGTTGGACTATTTTATATTAAAACACCAAAAAGTAATCTTGGTTGTTCAATCCACATCAAAAACTCAGAACAACAAAACCAAGACCAACTAATACACATTCCTACAATGTCACAATCCAATCTGCAGATTGATTTATGAGAATAGGATTTTTTTTTAATTTTAGCCAAGCAGGTGCATTACTACCTCTATCAGCCATGCATTATTTCAAATCAAAACAAAAAAAACCTAAAATTTATAGAGGACCATCCAACATTTCACTAGTGAGGAAGTTTGAAATATAAAAGCTTATATACAGACTAATGAGAACAGAACTCTTAGACTGTTAGGTGTTCTGTAAGTATTTATGCTCTGTATTTAATTACAGAGTTAATTCCCTTGTCTTACTTGTTTTAAAATTAAATGAGAGATGGTCTGTCTGAACACCTGGTATTCTACAAGTACTGTATCCTCTATGAAACTGATTCATACAGAGTTTGTTCCCTTTATGATCCCTGTCTATTTTTAACCTTTCCCTGAAAATATATATTAAGAAAAGTCTATGTACTAAATCTGAATCAATATAAGTTAAGACAAAGTCACATTAATCTGAGTCTCTAGGTACTGTATTTTTAAAACAATGATAGATGACAATTAGTCCTAGATGTATTGTTAAAGATTAGTCATAGTTTGAGTTTTGCTAAGAAATATTGCACTGAATCGTAAGGGACACAGGTAAGCACAGACTGCAGATTTTTTTATGGTAATGTATTGTGGTTTTCAATGATTTTCAAAGTTGATTATATTGTCATTCATATTTGCGATAGTGTGATCGAGGTCTCTTTGCATGGTAAAGAATCTGTGCAGGTTTTTTGTGTTTTTCATACATTTTTCATACTGTTTTGATGTAGTTGGAGATTCAATTATCAAGAGGCAAGCGATGGCATGCCATTATCCACTCTAACCCT
This sequence comes from Gigantidas platifrons, assembly GCA_002080005.1. Lineage (NCBI taxonomy): Eukaryota > Metazoa > Mollusca > Bivalvia > Mytilida > Modiolidae > Gigantidas > Gigantidas platifrons. Next base: position 871,367 of record MJUT01040581.1, on the reverse strand, counting down.
GACATTTTTTTGTACCTGTCATCAATGCTGTAAGTCATGTTCTTTTTTTTTATTTCAATTAATTGAGGTGACAGGTGGTTGTTTGTTTGTTGATATTAATGGAATTGTTGACCATCGCTTTTAAACTGCAATGAATAAGAGGGGTGGCCTCTCTTGAAGGCAATAATTTAGTGGCATTTTACTATCTCATTGTATCTCAAATCTGGCCTGGTTAGAGGGTTGGCCTTTGGTTGGAGTGGCCTTATAAGAGGGGGGCTATTGTACAATAAAATAGATTAGAAAATAAGTTAAATCAAACATTCAGTCGCCATGATAGAGCTGAAAAATGTATAAGTTGGCATTAAACAACAATCACTCACTCACTCACTCAAACATTAAATATCAAGTAATCATACTCTCTGATAATCTTCCAGAACCTCATCGAGGAATGCAGTACCATTCCAGCCCTGTAAATTTGGGTCCCGTCCTGTGGTGGGTAAGCTTGGTATATATAGGGTCCTGGTCCAGAAAAGTTAATATGAGGGGCTATAGGGTAACGTGGCTCCAGATATGCTGCACTTTCCCACCATTTCTCTAACTGAAATATAAAGGTTTATTGTACTAGATTCTAACATGACCTCACTCTTTCCCTTTGTTAAAAAAAAACAGAATTATTTCTTCGTATTATCTCATTAGCACATGCGCCGATGAATGTGACTGACGTTTTCATTGGCAGCATAAATTGTGACGCGAATAATGCCGATAGAGGGCGCAGTATTATTCAAGTTACATAAATTGTGTGCAACATTTTCCGCAAGCGTATGTATAAATTACCGTCTTCCAATCAAAGTATACTACCGTATTTGTACTCTTAGACATATCAGAATCAAAATAAATCATGGAAGCCAGAATGTGCTTTGAGTTTTAACATGGATTGGCGGATATTAGTAAATTTTATCCCTCGCTTCTGGCTCGGGATAAAATACTAATATCCACCAATCCATGTTAAAACTCAGAACACATTCTGGCTTCCATGATTTATTTCTTATTCATTAATAGTAAGAGTCTAAGGAGCAGCAGTATAGCAATATACCATTCAAACGAGTTAATCCATGCATGGTACAATGAAAATAAGGTTAAGGACATGTGACATGTTTTTTTCTGCAGAAATGAGCTAGACCTTCCAAAAATATTTTACTTGCTTTTAACAGAATTACATGTACCAACAAAAAGTGTCCCTAACTAAAACATTTTATCAATAATTATGAACAAAAAATTGCATAAGTTTTTTCTGGCAAAATTTGTGAGTAAAAGAATTGAAATAACAGAATCACAACCCTATACCTCCTCCCTTTATAAAAAAAAAAGTACCACCCCTCTTCTCAGACAAGTTCTTTTATTGAATTTCATTTCATGCATTTTTTTGTAAATTTGGTATTTTTTGTCATTTATGTCTACAGCTAGTTATACAATTTTGACTTAATCCAAAACAAATAAAAACATCAGTTTTCATATTATTAAGGGACATAACTCCAAAATGACACCTCAATATCAAACTTGACATGTACATTTTTTGTATTTTTATCTGTCTGTGTCTAGCTTAAAAATTTCAAGTCAGTCAGTCAGTCATGTTAATGCTTGGAAAACTATAAAAATTAAAAATAAAAAACATCATGTTTCACATCCATTAAGGAGTATAACTCCAAAATGACATCTCAAAATAAAACTTGATCTGTATTTTGTTCATCTATAAAACTTGACCTGTATTTTTGTATCTATAAAACTTGACCTGTATTTTGTTCATCTATACCTAGATTTAAAATTTCAAGTCAATCTAACACATAGAACTCTGCTAATGTATAGTTACTATAACCAAGTTCTTCTAAATTGAACATTCTATTTTTGACAAAAAGTCTCCTGTTTTATTTTTACTATTCATTTCATAACCATGCATCAATATGAACTGGCAATCAAATATTATTATCACGTATTTCACATTACAGATTATTAACTAATGGATGCACTGACCATGGGCAAGCAACTGGTAAACTTTATCACTTGCGGCTGTGAGTCGATTGAACCCTTTTTTGTAATTTACAGAGTCGGGTATTCAACTGTATGAGTGGGATTGAGCAACATGCTGTACATATACAAGCTCTCTCCTTTACACATGTACAAGGCATACATTCAGAAATAAGTATATTAGTATGTACAAATTATATCAATGATATAGGATAATTATGCTCCTTCAATACATAGGTACACTTTGCTAACATACCCAATTCCTAGAAGTTTTTGCTTTCTCCAAAAGTTTCTGATGTAATTCTTTCCCTATACCTGAAGCAAACTGTTGAACAATAAATTCTGTCTGCCTGTATTCTTCTGGTGATAAATGTGGCCGAACTGAAAATATCAAGGTAAACCAGTTTTGATTGCCAGAAGATTAGGTCTTTTAAATATTTATCTGTTATTAAAACCGTTTTTAATATTTGTGTTTTTGTATTTTTATGTTTCTCTTGCAAAATAAATGAGCAAAACAAAAATTATAGAGGCTATCGTGGTCGTGATCGTATGGTAGTTGGATTTACAGCTACCTATACAATCAGTGTCTATCACCACAAACGTTGTGAGTTTGAATCCCGCTAATGGCAAGGTGTACTCGATACAACATTGTGTGAAGTTTGTCAGTTACTTGCTGAGGGTTGTGGTTTCTTCCGGTTACTCCAGTTTCCTCCACCAATAAAACTTGAGAAGAGTTTGAAGATACCAAAGGGGTAATCAGAATCCATATATAGAAGAACAGACAACACAATGCTCAAAAGAAAAAGTACAAACAACGATCTACAAAACATATACATGTCATAAAACTAAAGATCGAGTAACACGAACCCTACTAAATATCAGGGGTGAAAGTGGCATTAAACATGATAACCCACTCCAAATCCAAAGATTATAATAGA
>MJUT01040581.1:852119-868401 GCA_002080005.1 Gigantidas platifrons | reverse complement strand
AAGTGACTTGAATTCCATGTCACAACATATCAGTGTAGGTGAGCAAGGGAGTGAACTGATTTTGATCTTTTTTAAAAGCTTTTTCGATTGAATAATTATTTTCTTTTATTTTATCATAAATATATAATAAATAGTTTTTTCCTTGATCATTTATTTCTACATTTGCTTCAATTTGTTGACATCGATAAAAAAAAATAAAAACAGTACGTTTTCAGTACAAAATGGCGATACTATGTCATAAGAACAAAAAAAAATAATCGTTGTGTATTGTAAAGTCGAGAGTATTGTAAAGTCGAAGGTTGGCCATTTTGCATATTCATTAGATGACGTCGTGACCCGTGACTGTCAAACAATAATAGTGATGACCTAGTTGGAAATTACCAAGTATCTTAACAAAAATGAGATTCAAACAGGTAAAATAACATAAGAAACCCTCAAGATGCCAATTTCTGCCATTTTTGCTAATGCCCATTTTTAAAAAACCTTTTCTGTGCCGATTTTAGAGCCTTGGGTCACCAGGGTCATGACAATTATTTTGTGTATTGTTTTTATTTCTTGTGTTATCTATCATTTCTTTTCCTTTGCAATGTTTTGAAGATATATTTTCTTTTATTTTAATAAAAATAAAAAAAATTATTTTCACTTATGTTTTTGATTTCTCTTTTCTTTAGTTCCAGGAATGCCAGAGATGTTCAAAACCGTCAGACCTGTCGGACCGAGGGGGCTGATTTTAACAAGGTCCGACTATTTGTTAATCATCAGTGGGCCTGATGTCTGACAGAAATTTTCCAACAAAAAGGTCAGATTTCGTTTGATTTGCACCGGACGTGACAATGCGAACATAATATCGGGATCGGGTATGATTCGGAACTGATCTGGCAATGGAAAATTGATTTATCGTGTCCGTTCACTATTCATAAACATGAATTCTAATATGGCGTCTATAAAACGGCACACATGATATTACTCAATATCTCTATATTTAGTGCAAGTGCAGTACACAACAAATCTGGCTGTTCCATGTGACTCCCGCTGTGAAATTACCGTGACGACCGAGTGTAAAGAAACAAAACACCGGCACATAACGTATTTTTAAAGTCCTTAAAATAAAAAAAAAACATATTTAAAAAGTTTCTGCAATGAATAAAAGCCTACAAGGTCGTTTCCGTGAGGTCATACACAACAACTACACATAAAACAAAAAATTCCGAAAAAAATACTTAAGACAACCATCTATTGACTTTGACTTTTGTAATTTATTGTCATCCTGTGACGTAGTTTACAAGGGACGCTGGTGATATTGACACAAGTTGGTTACTGATTTATTTTACGATTTTTTTTAGTATTTTACTTGTTTAAAGTAGCTAAACGCAAAATGCCATCAAATTGGAAAATATCAGTAACTTAATTAAATCACCGCCTAGTTATCAATGAAGGAAAAAGTACTTACGTAAACAATATACATGAAGGTTAGTGCATTTTGTTATTCCTGCGCGACACACATCAATGGAATGTATGTGTGCATAATGGGAATCCCCAAAGGTCAATTTTAAAAACAAATGAAAAAATCTATAATATTATTATTCACACAATAGGAGTTTGATTTAATATATGTGCTCAAATTGCGCCGATTCCGACATCATATGTGAAGGGGGCTAAACGGAATAGCCGTTGTGTGGTGGATTCTAAGGTGTCCTATGGTCATAAAAATTACCGTATTTGTCATAGAAGAATCGAAATAATTCATGGCAGGCATAGAATTGTGTGTCTTTATTTTCTTTTACATTACAAAATTGTGTTCCACTTTGATGCGAATCTTTTTATTATCATTTATTAAAAATATGTTTTAATAAAATTTATTTTAATTACTACATGTTTTGTTCTATTTATTTGAAGGGGGTCCCAATTAATCAAAATGAAAAAAAAATTGGCTTTTTCCTTTTTTGTAGTTAAATCCAGTAAAAAGCTGAGACAAAATAGACAATTTTGGTGTAATGCCAGGTTTTTTTTATATTATATGACACTGAAAAAAGATGTTTTAGCTGTGATTGTTATTACAAATAGTCATAAAAAATTGAATTGGTATCATCTTTCATTTATTCACAACCATATGCAAATATGGAGTCTCGACTTTACAATACACTCTACAAGACATGGTGGAAATACCCTCCAAGTTTCAGATGAATTTTTTTGGCAATAAAAGAGAATCAAAAGAGAGTTCGTAAAAAGGTCAAGTCTAAAACTAAAAGGGTACTAAATAGGAATCATTCACCGCTTCTCCCGTTTGGTGACGCTACTGTTCCATAAGTGGTTAATTGTGCGTTTGAATCACAAAGACGCTTGTATCCTAATGTTAACCTAATGACGGCACTGAATTATAAAACTTGGATGGTGCAAACATTGAAGCTTAACTAGTACAGTGCGGGTGATATTACCTGTTAGAAGTATAGATTTAGTTGACGAGCATATGTAAAATAAAAGTATTATCTTTAAGTCGCAAGAAAAGAGTTTTATTATGACCATATTAAGAAATAAAACGGACGTTTACAAGCCATATCGGCATGTACCTTGGTGTAGCCTATACATGTTCATAAAAGGTCTACATGATGTTTGGTTACTCACACTGCAATACTGATGAACTTCATTACAACATTTTAAAGTATACCTGAATTTCGGGAAATACTACCTCCAAGTGAACAAAAAAGAATAATAAAGTTCCTGTCTCCACATGCCGTCAAATTTTGAATTAATATATCTAGGTCTCTCTATATTTAGGCAATCTTCAAATCTAAATCACACTCTTTAAAATTATTTGGTACAAAATTATACAGATAATATATTCCTTCTTCATGTAGTGTTATTAACTGTTAAAGATTCGACAACAAACGGGTTAATCATAGCATTTATTTTAGAAAGATTTTGAGCAGATGGATTATGAATTGCATAATAAATACTTAAATAAAGAAAATTCGTTGTTTCTTACTATTTTAAATTATTTTCAACAGATTTTGGTAGCATTCAAATATTTTGTACAATTAGACTGGCAGATCATCGTAAAAAACCTGGAACTGCCATACAATGTAAAACTAAAGACTCAAGTTGTCACCGATTCGTACTGATCAATCTTCAGTTTTCTGTGTAGTTTTTTGTAGACCACCACTGTTTATCATTTTGTCCTTTTTCTTTTGGCCATTGCATTGCCTGCCCTTCTTCGATATATGACTTCCGATAACCCTTTTGTAGGTTTATTCCATTCTAATGCAGGTAAAAATGTTATTGATAACTTTAGTTAGCTACCTGTTATTGAAATGAACAGTCAAACGATTTAAATTACAATTTCAGTAATGCTACAGAAAAAAATCGGGAATTTGCATAAAACCCAGCGTTCTATACAATAAAAAATAAAAAACATAATCAAATGTAAACGTACACGATTGGAATCGTACGGACTACTGGGTTTGGTGTTTAACACCACTTTCAACAAATTTCAGTGGGGGTAGGTTTTATTGGTGGAGTAAAACGGAGACCACAGAGAAAACCACGGACCTGCCACAAGTCACTGGCAAACTTTATCACATAATGTTGTATCGCTTGGACGAGATTCAAACTCGCAACGTTAGTGATGATAGGTACCGATTGCATAGGTAGTTGTAAATCCAACTACCAAACAATCACCACGAAGGCCCCTTACGGACTACTGAGTTAAATATTGTAGAACTAGATACATATGGTAACTATTGTGATAGAACATTACATAATAAAAAAATATATACTTTATTTGGTATACTGATACCCTAATGAAGAATTTGTTAAATTTTGAAAATGAATTGATTGAAAATAGAAAATCGTGAATTTAATGGTAAAAAGTGGGAAGGGAGGGGATGAGAATCTAAAAAGATTTTTTTTGTGTGGCTTAAACTAAAAATTGAAACTAAAATGAGAAAAGGAAAATATGTTTGAAAAATAAAAACTGTGATCATCTAGGCAAGGATTTGTATAGTAGAACTACTATATAAATCCTTGATCTAGGTAGGGAAGGTCAATTAAGTTTTCCCTTTCCCTAAACTGGATATATCATACAGATGAAGAATATTTTTTGCTGATTTTTTTTTTAAATAATCATAAATGTGTTCCCTTTGGATTGTTAATTATAAACATAAATTTATTATTGCTATTATTTTTGTTTATTACTGGCCGTTTTTAAATTTATTTTGAATAAGCTCCCCTTTAAATTATATAAAGTACCAACTATGCTACTTGAAAAGGTGTCTATACACACAGAAATTCTATTTGCTCATTGTTACAAGGTTTTTTTTTTTTTTTTTATTACTTGTTCTTTTTGTGTTTGTTGAAAATTGTATATTACTGCCTAAAGGTATAAATGAATTTGTTGTGTTCCTGTGTATTGTACATGTATGGTTTTGATTTTTTTTTTCCCAGAACAAAAATTCTGTTTCAGAGTGCATTTTTTTCAGGTACAAAAATGTAGCATCGAAATCTTTTTATCAGAGTAAAATACACCCTTTTCCCCTAATGTTAATGCAAAGAAATGAAATGTGATACACGTATACACCGTTAGGAATTTAATTAATAACCTAATATTCCTGTCGTACTGTAGTCAACTGTTCCAGCGTAATGGTTGTAAGTATAAGATACAGTACTATAAGAAAAAAAAGAAGCGGCCCGTATTGAATATCCCGCAATACGGGTAACTTCTTTTGTTTCATAGTAGTTTATCCAACTTGTACAATAATGTTATAATTTATAAAATAAAAAAAAGTTGCGAGAACAGTTTTGTTTGTGAACGAAATGTACAGAATTGTCCTAGTCATGTTATAAGGGCATTATATATTGACGTGTCCTTGTACCTAACGTTAACAATCCAAGCGTCATCGAGATTAAAACGTTCCGCTAACCACTTATGGAACAACAGCGACGTCTGTCGAAAGAAATTTGGTGAATGATCCCTATTGGTTGAAACGCATTTTGTCTTTTTGACTTGAATCACTGACACTGTCGATAGAGAAACTCATAAAGTCCACGTCTGCAAACTAACTAGCCTTGTGAATGCGCGGATACTGGACGAACACATGCCTACACCTGAAAAAAGCAAAGGTGACCAAATTTTATGCATGACGAAGTTAGATGCATTGAGGATAATAGTGTGCAAGCCACTGCCACTGACACTGTGTTTTAAATTTGAACTAGGAAACAAAAATGTTTTTTTTTATGCCAGAGCAGTGACAGTTTCCGTGTCTAAGTGATTGCATGTGATAAAGTGTCCCTTCATGACAGGACGGTTCAATGATCAGCACCTCTATCGCAACGCAAACGCCCAGGACACTTTAAAAGGTCTATATTTCGTTTTTTGTTTTGATGTTGCAAAGTCCACTTCCGGTAGAAGTATTGGGATACAATCACAGGGGCCAAGTTCGAATGGGACCCGGGATCGAACTCGCGTTACTCGGGTTCCATATGAACCACCCGGGAAAGTGTTAAAAATAGAAACAATGACGCAATTAAACTTTTGACCTTGTTACTCTTCTAACCCAGCGTCGACCCAGGGTTATTCGAGATCCAAGATGGCGTCAGGGGGAAACGATGCAGAATTGTAAGTTTGTATTTTGATCATTTTAGACTTGAATTGTCAAATTTAACATTGATCACATGTTTTTGTTTATTTCAATACTTTTTTATGATTTTGCTTTTGATTGCTGTGTCAATCTCGGATGAGGAAGGGAAAATCATCGTCTTATGAGCCAAATACATTGTATGTACCATGATACATGTGTTTACGTTTCTACATGGGAGAGACTTTTCAAACTTTTAATTGTCTTAAACAAGCAGAAAATCATACACGATTTGAATCGAGTAAGCGGGAGCATATTGATATATAATGTACAGATTTTCTCCCCCTGTTCGTGGTCAATGATTAATGTTAGATTAATGCTGGGAGTTACTCGAGATCGCACAACAGCGTCCAAATGGAAAGTTGCGCGCGCATCCAATTAATAGTAGTATGACGTCACCCAACCCAAAACCAGGGTTCCTATCGGGTTCCAACCGAACTTGGCCAGGATTAACTCAGATCTGTTTCGTTCTATAACGGTAGGCTTCCTCCGTTTCTTCGGAGCACTTCATACATGGATTTCCTTAATTTTCTGAATTTAGCATACACAACTGACATGTTTTTAATGAGCACCATATTGGATAACTGGACATAAAATACTTGCGTGATGGGGTTGAGATCTTTGCAATTCAACAATGTAAATACTAACACATTTGGGTGTGTTCTTGAGAAAAGACTGCAGATAGATTTTTTCTTTTTTTTTTCTTTATTTCTTTTTTTTTCTTTATTATTATTTTTCCCCTTGATGTCTTGCTTCTCTGCCTCAGACATGAGGTGAAATGTCACAGCTATATATGCTGGACATCTCCAGAAGCACAGTCCCTTGGTGTCTGTGGTTGAGTAGCACATATGCAATATATCTATATATTATTTAACCTTGGAGTTCTGCTGGGGGCACGAGGTGGAATGTTCAATAAGCACCGTCCCTTGGTGGCCCTTGCAGATATCCAATGTTTCACCCATAAGTCCAAATATACTATCCACTCAGTACAAACTAAGATATGCAGTACAAGGATTACATTTTTTTTTAAATAATATGTGTGATACCGTTTCTTTTAATTTCCTGGATTGCACTTTGGCGGAGATCATTTGATTGATTGATTGATTGATTGATTGATTGATTGATTGATTGATTGATTGATTGATTGATTGATTGATGTCCAGCGAGCAATTTTTCAGCTATATTCAGGACGACTAACATGTGTACAATAAATCAATATGTAGGTTGAAAACGGGAGACGGGTAAGCCAATGGGCAAACAAAATTTAAACGTCACGGGACTCGAAACAAGGAAAGGTGATGAGTAGGGACGGATAATTTAGCCAGTGCAACAGGTCTCCTATGGACCACTCATCATGAGCATAATGCTCATAATGAGCTGTTACATTGGGTTCTTTAACGTGCGAAAAGGGTGGCAATCTCTCAACACGGGACCTCGGTTTTATTTACGTCTCATCCGAAGGACGGGTAGATTGTGAATTTATACATCCCGTACAACCGACGAACACCCCTCCAAGCCGAAGAAGCTCGGGTCCCATTTCTATACCCCGGGGTTCCCGCGAGGTTGACCCCTTTTAGAGGACTAGTGCCTCTAGGACGGAGAAACCTGATGCCTATTCTACCCCGGCACACCCTCTGGAAGGGGGCGGCAGAGATCAGGTACTATTGTATCCTAAGTTAACAAATATGCTGTATCACTACTGAGTATAATCTCAATTATTGACATTTTAAACTGTTTTTAACAATTTGTCAAATGTACTGTCTACTGTACATATTGATCATAATTGTTGTATTTATGTAACTGTGGGACCATGATTGGATTAATAAACATTTTTGTTTATTTTGTAGATGCAGATGTAGAAATAAAATTATCTATGACAGGTGAAAAACGAGGACTTAAGATATTTATACAGGAGAACTCTTCAGAGTATTGATTAATGATTAAAATCTACTTTATAGTATTTATATATATATAGATTCTCCTTCAGTTGCCCGTGGGTTACGATATTTCTCCACCCAAGAGAGTTAAATTTAAAATTTTAACCACGAGCCATTAGGCAAGTGGTTGAAATTTGTTATTTAACTCTCGAGAGTGGAGAAATATCGTAACCCACATGGGCAACTGAAGGAGAATTTGTTTCTCCCATTATTTAACACGAACTTTATTTCAAAAGCAGTCAAACTAGTCAAATGCGGGGAAAGGCACGAGACATTTTAATCCTCTAGAGGATCACAGATTTTTCCACCACTGGTTCAGCGGGGTTACAACTTCGTAATAATGAGAGAAAGCTCAATAATATATCAGCCAGAGCGGCGGTAGGCACGAGGGTCTGATATCAGAACAAAAGGCTGACGAGGGATCTGATATGAAAAAGGTCATGTTAATATCTTTTTAACATATACTTGGCACAATAAAACACTCTCCGAATTTGTCAAATTACACTGAATGTGGCATCGATTGCGGAAAGAGGTGTGATATCGAAAATTGCAGATGTATAATTAAATTCAGGCACATTAAAGGTTGTACACATTGAGCTTAAAAGCAAGAAAAAAATGTTTGGTGAAGGGTCGTGACAGAGACCGTTACTGAATTGTGCATCCGATATGCTAAATATATAACGCTCTTTACAGCGATATTGATTTTGTGTAATCGTATGCTATTTCTGGTTTCTGTAAATAAAGTTTGAAGATGCCAAAGGACTAATCGATCAGAACTGCACTTTATTGGAAGAAGAAGGAGAACCCTTGAAAAAGGACAGATGGCCAAAAACAATGACAACAAGACCAACAGTGATATAGAAGTTATTACAAACGCGTACAAATCAAATCAAATCAAATCAAAAGTTTTATTTAAAGTCGGTACATTTACAAACTACAAACATAAGCTCTCGTGAGCTTTTTAAACCGACATGCATTTTAAGATATAAATTACAACACAATAAAACAATGTCGTGCATTAAAACTATCAAGCTAAGATTAGATACAAGCACATCTATGATTTGATCTCTGGGCCTCCACAGTCAGTGCACATGTGGCAAGTGCCTCTCTGCACACTGACCGTTATAGGACCAGAAAACAGCATAGAATATACTGATAGATGCTGATAATTACAGCATATATCATACATAAGTAAAATACATAATAAAATATGTCATTGTCCCAAATAAGCACATAGCACATGCATGCAATGTACATATAAAAATCACAAAAGCATAAGTTATGGTTTTAAAGCATACATTTAAATATAAAGCTAGCAGCAAATAAAAAAACAATTCACATAAAATAGCACATACATTAAGCATGCATACAATATACATATAAAAATCACAAAAGCATAAGTTATGGTTTTAAAAGCATACATTTAAACATAAAGCTAGCAGCACATAAAAAATCAAAACCAAGCATAAGCACTAATAGAGACAAGCAGGAAGTTTAGTCATGTGCAAAAACAAGCGTAATTGTAAAACAAAAATTAACTGATTTTGCAGGCGAAACATTGGCATGAGCTGTCAGACCAAGAGCTTATCAGGGTTTTAAACTGATTTAGAGATGACTTTACGAAATTCATCTGGCAGCTCATTCCAAAGCTTAGTTCCCGCATACCTGAATGACTGTAAACCATATGATGTAGTTCTGACTTGTGGCAGTTCTGCAATATTTTGGTACCTAAAAGAGTAAGAGTTGTTCTTTATGTGAATTAAATCCTGTAAATATACAGGACATTCTTTATTAATAATTTTATAAACTTCAATTGCCAAAAGATCTCATTCTCCTGACTTTTAACGAGGGTAATTTGGATTTACTTAGTAATTCATCATAGCTTGCCGAATAGTCTTCGTAAATAAATCTAAGTGCCCTTTCCTGAATTTGTTCAACCTTTTTTGTATTAACTTCCCCACAGAAATGTCAAACAGGAGGACAATAACTAGAATTGGACATTATAAATGAATAATAAATTGTTAGTTTTCCAAGTTTTGTAAGATGTTTGCCTATTCTTTTCAATACATTTAGTTGCATAACAAAAAGTAAGTACGAGCAATTTAAAGGGGCTGGATCGTTGATAGTCCAAGTTGATTACGCTCAGATATTCTCCATGCATCAGTGTGGAAGATCGGGGCACGATCCGGTCGTGGGTTACCCACGATACTGTATACGGTTATTACAGGAAAAGTCTTCTGTGGTTGTGAAAACATCCGACCATTGTGGATTTTGCAAATTAAGGTCTGGTAATAAAAATGAAAACCCATACATTGGTGACTCTTTACGAATCGAAATTCTATTTTCCGGATTCCGAGCTGGAGTCTAAGACTGTTGGGCAATCCAAATTCCGTTTTCGGCGAGAACATCATTAGACACATGAGATACATTCTCAGATGCCATTTTGGACAGAGTTGAACTGTTAGCGATCTTTTTTGTCATTTTTGGCTGACAAAAATTGATTAAGAACGAAATGTATTATAGATGCACAAATTAAAATTTCTTACCGCTGAATCAATTCATTTTTAATTTTTGGCGATAAATATTTGTATTTTGAATTTGATAAATGCGACTTCACATTATAATAATATGCAGCTTTCCCAATCTATGAAATATTGTAAGTTTCCATCTTCTTTTTGCATGCTTGTCCCAGTTTCCACACAATCAATGTTCCTGATCTAACATTATTATGACGCCAATTTATAGAATGAAGGTTGGCACGTGCACGATAATGTCCTATTAAATCATTACTCGCTTTGATAACATTTTTTAATTATTGAATAATTTAACTTGATTTGAATATTTCAATCTGATTGGCTAATCCACCTGGAGAAAATTTTGGTTATACTCGATAACCTGGGTAGGTATTGTGACTGTGACGTCATCAACGTGTTCATCCGCCAACGACAAATTCAAAGTCACATGAAAATAATCGTAATTAAAATAGAGGAAACATTAAATTTTGTTGCAAACATTAAATTATAAGGAATATTTGAAAATGTAAAATAGCAGAGACCATCACCATATCGTATTTAAAACTATAAATTGTACATTCTGGTCAAGCGTGGAATATCCTACACCAACCCTACTCATTCAATACAGGGGAGGATCCAGGATTTCAAGTTAGGGGGGGCGCACTTAAAAAAATCGCGTCGAGCGGAGCGAGGCGCGAAAATTTTGGGGGTATTTCGTGTGAAAAATCACGATTTAACGCAAAAAAATCATATTTTACCAATTTTAGGGGGGCGCGCGCCGGGTGCGGCCCCCCTGGATCCACCCCTGCAATATCTTAATACTGTAAAGTCAAACATCATCACTACTATTTTAATTGCTATCAAGAATAATGTCTCGTTATATACTGTCATTTTCATTTTCTTTTCTTAAGTGATCTGATGCGAACACTGTGTAGTGCATAGCACATTTTTATTGAGAGATGTTCAATGGTTCTTCCCACATCCTTGTTAAATTTTAACCAGCTGTGATTTTCATGACTAAATCATTTTGTAGTCTAAAATAAGTTGCAGACAAACGACGGATGGCAAATCCAATAGTTGTTTAGAGTATATTCCCTGCAGTATATCCTAGTTCTAATAATACTTGCATAACCTGTTTTGGGTCAGTTTACGCTTCGCGGTTTATGAAAAGCATAAACTGACCCAAACCAGGTTATATCGTATAACCTGTTCAACAATTTAAAATATTCCTTAAATGTTTTTCACTGTAGTAGTAAGAAGGAGCGTTTCAGCTTTGTTGTCATGGAGCTGTGTCACCCCAAATTAGTATGCCTATTAAATAGCTATCTTTTTTCACTATTGCGCTTTTCCAATTTCTAAACCCACTGGAGTTGTCTTTGGTATTTGACACAGCAATACAGTTGGGAAAATGCACTATCGCCTGGAAGGGAATATCACAACCAGGGACGTTTTGTTTCCCACCCTTCATATTATCCTCTACCACGCCCCTACTTATTTAATTTGTTTGTGTATTTTTTAAAACCTGTCGTCGGTGTCCATTTTGTAGTTAACAATTCAGTAACATTATTTTCAGTGGGTGGCTTGTTAAAAAAAAGCTATAGATCTAGATCTTGTAATCTCTAACTGAATTTGTTTATACAGATCTTGGATCGTGAGAAGATATTATTCAAAACTTTTAGGTTTCCGTATGACCACATGCGTCGGTCGCATATATATATGCGTGTATATCGGCAATATTATGTATACAAACTGGTTTGCAATGATTATTAGGCTTCTATACCTTAGCTGATTTTTGGCTATCCTGTTTAGACCCTTTGCTCCCAGAGACTGATTTTTGGCTATCCTGTTTAGACCCTTTGCTCCCAGAGACTGATTTATGGCTATCCTGTTTAGACCCTTAGCTCCCAGAGACTGATTTTTGGCAATCCTGTTTAGACCCTTTGGTTTTCTTGCTCCCAGAGGCTCTTTTTTCTTGTTTGGCTTTGAGCGTTCCATGATGATGGTTATTCCAGAAACGCGTCGTGTGCAATAAATTTGATATCATCGTTTTTAGCTCACCTGGCCAAAGGCCATGTGAGCTTCTGCCATCACTTGGCGTCCGTCGTCCGTCATAAAGTTTCACATTTAAATCTTCTCCTCTGAAACCCCTGAACCAAATTAAACCAAACCTGGCAGGGATGGTCCTTGGGTGGGTCCCTTTCATAATTGTGTCCGACAGATCCGCCCTTTATTCAAGATGGCTGCTGTTACTAAGAATATATATTTCTTCAATTGTCCATTGCTGAAATAGATAGTATAAGTCAAAATGAGTTCAAATTTTAACTGCAGCTACATGGCAATAAGTAGTTTAACATATATTCCGGGTTTTTCTGTGAAATTTTTCTTTCAGCCGATTTATACCGATTATGCAAATTAGGCATATTTTGATAAAAGATCACATTTAAATCGTCTCCTCTGAAACCGCTCAACCAAATTACACCAAACCTGGCAGGGATGGTCCTTGTGTGTGTACCTTTCAAAATTGTGCTCGACAGTCCAGCCCTCCATTCAAGATTGCTGCTGTTATTAAAAATAGAAATGTCTTCAATTGTGCATTGCTGCTTTAGTATAAACCAAAACGAGCTAAATTTTGAACTGCAGCTACATGGCAATGAGTAGTTTAACATATATTCCGGGTTTTTCTGTGAAATTTTTCTTTCAGCCGATTTATTCCGATTATGCAAATTAGGCATATTTTGATAAAAATCACATTTAAATCTTCTTCTCTGAAACCGCTGAACCAAATTAAACAAAATTTGGCTGGGATAGTCTTTGGGTAGTCCCATTTCAAAATTGTGTCCGACAGCCCCGCTCTCCATTTAAAATGGCTGTTGTTACTAAAAATAGAAATGTCTTTAGTTGTCATTTTCTGCTTTATTACAAATCAAAATGAACTCAAATTTTAACTGCAGCTACAATGTACATGGCAATAAGTAGTTTAACATATATTCTGCGTTTTTCTGTGAGATTTTTTCGGGTCCCTCTAAAACAAGAAACGAAACGAAACCGGGCGAAACGAAACGGAACCAGGCGAAACGAAGCGAAACGAAACGAAACAAAACCGAAACGTCAAAAAGGATAATGTTTCGAAACATATCTAATACATTCCCATAGTTTAAAATTTGGCAAAGCTCCGTTGATGCCTGTCACTAGTATTAACGGTTCGGTGAACTGTGGACAGGGGAGTTCTTCATATCAAAGCAACAAGCCAAAGGGATAATCCAGAAAATCCTAGGTCCAAAACAAAATGGTGATACAGAGATTACACAAATAGAGACGATAACATAACATAACTTTATTGTTCCAATCAAGGGCCCACAAAAGGCGAAGACATATTATAACGATCATGATTAGTGTGGATGTATTGCCACTGGTTGCAATACTTGGAAAGACACCAGGGATGGTGTTTCCCCATGTCAGATCCAGAACTGCAAGCAATGTAAAGTTAACAATAAAATGAAATACTGACATGCATCATTTATAATTTCTCTGGATAAACTGACTTCTTATTTTCTATACAGTTGTGTTTTTTACAAGTCATTAACCAAATAAATTGTTCTTGTGAATTCACGTTTAAAAGGTTAGGACAACTTTGAATTATGAGTTTATTTAGATTTTGTCTGTCCTCCCTCCGTGTGTTGATTACAAAATGATAGAAAATGACTTTCTTCTTCCACCTCACCCATATTACACTGCTGAAACAACAAGGACAAAACAAATAAACAGATTTGAAAACGAACGCCATAAAAAAATAAAAGCATTAGCAATCTGAACCCTCACACAAAAACCGGGAGTATCACCAGGTGCATCGGAAGGGTTTGCATGATCTACTCTGCGCGAGGCACGTGATTAACTTATCGTATAAATATATTGATATGTTGCACGTTTTTTCATGCAATTGACACGAAATGTACGCGTGAAGGGACATTCTCTCGGCAGTCATATTAAACAGTCTTTTTTTTATAACACACAATTTGAGAATTATTGCAGATATTGTTTTTAGGCCAAAGTGAAAACAAAACTGCCTCAAAGCGAAAAAAAAAAGTCATTTTAATTGCGATTTTCTTGCCGTTTTGTGGTTTAATTGATTCCCGCTTGTTGATATTAAAAAGATTGCATAAAAA
The DNA here is from genome assembly GCA_002080005.1 of Gigantidas platifrons. Taxonomy (NCBI): domain Eukaryota; kingdom Metazoa; phylum Mollusca; class Bivalvia; order Mytilida; family Modiolidae; genus Gigantidas; species Gigantidas platifrons. The sequence continues at coordinate 854,158 of MJUT01040581.1, read as the reverse complement.
TAGGGAATGTAAAGAAACAAGTGTGATGAAAAACCAACGGACATGTCAAACCATAACATGATCACATTGCCCGTGAAGGGTATGACGAGCATCTATAAAAGTAGAAATTATACCCCCCCCCAAAAAAAAATCTGATAGAAAATGGAATAAGAGGTGCAAAATGGCAATATAATCAAGATTCTCCGAAAGTTTCATGGACCAGTTAAATAGTTTAGAATGAGTTGGGAGTGCACATTTGGTAACGGACGGACGGACGTACAGACTAAACCCATCACTTTATACTGACCGTTTTTAAAAAAGACAACGGACTGACGTATGGGTTCAAATAAATTAGCCAACTATTTTCCCATAGGTTCTAAAAAAAACTTTCGCCTAGTTCCATTTCGTTTCGTTTCGTTTCGCCAGGTTCCGTTTCGTTCCGTTTCTGTTTCTTTTCTTGTTTTAGAGGGACCCGATTTTTTCAGCCAGTTTATTCCGTTTTGGAATATTATGAGATAAAAATCACATCAAAATCCTTTGCTCAGAAATTAGTTGAAATGATCTTTGGGTGGCCACTTTCAAAATTATGTGTAACACCCCCATTTTCTATCAACTTTAAATGTCAAATTGAAAACCAGGTGAGCGATTACAAGCTCCCAGTAATTAAAAGGGCGATGGAAGGTAGCAAATATGTGGTTGTTGTTTAAAGCCAACTGAGAAATTTCACAATAGCAATATCATCAATATCATCGACAGAACAAGTAACATTTTGATGAGATGATGATGATGTCTGCTTTGTACCAGACCAACACATTTTGTTGGATTTTTATAGTGCTAACTCACTGAAACAACAGTCCAAGGGTAGACATGTAGCTCCTTTATCACACATTATCATGATTCTGAGACCACAAGTCTTAGTTCTTATTCCTAAATGCTGAAGCTTAACAAAGAAGCAGAAAATATCAATTTTATTTTCTTTCGTTTTTATCTGACAGGGGCTCGTAAACAAAATGTACCATACTTGAGATGAGTATGTTAACAATGCAGACTGACAAAGTAGAAAGATGCTTCTTTTCAAATTATATGTAATTACAGTCAAACCTGTGTTAAGAGGTCATCTTTGGGATAAGGAAAAAGTGGCATAAAAAGACAGATGACCCATTAAAAGAGGTGACATTCATATGAAATTTTCTATCACAGGACAAGAAAAATGTGTCCTTTTAATACAGGTGACTGCTTAATAGAGGCTTGACTGCATGAAGTTGTTCAAGATTTATAAACCATAACATTAGGGCACATAATATTTGCACAAAGAAACTAAGCTCAAATTCTCAGCCTAAACAGAGAGAAAACTGTTCAGATGCAATATTTAGACAATGAATAAGATTTAGATTACTAGTAGAAATAATTTATTGCTAATTTTAATAACAATAGGATTGTACCAACTTACAGAGGTCATCTCCATATAATAAACCAGAGGCTCTCAAGAGCCTGTATCGTTCACCTGGTTATAAAAAGAACCAATTGGTCCTATGTAAAAACTATGTCCTGCGGTGGTGGCCATCTTGGATTTCAGATTGGCATAAAAAACCCAAACTTTTTAGAGGATCTTCAAATGATTATTCCTGGACAGTTTGGTTTCAATTGTCCAAGTGGTTTAAGAGAAGAAGCGTTTTGAAACATTTTTCCCATAGGGTCCAATGTTAAACTAAGTCCTGTTGTAGCCGCCATTTTTAATTTTATATCGGAACAAAAAACCTAAAGTATGTAGCGGACCATCCAATGAACATTCATGTACAGTTTGGCTTTAATCCTATTTGTAGTTTCTGAGAAGAAGGCATTTGAACATTTTCCCATAGGGTCCAATGTTAATTTATATCCTGCGGTGGCGGCCATCTTGAATTTCCGATCGGCATGAAAAACGGAAACATTGTAGAGGACCTTCCAATGATCATTCCTGGGTAGTTTGGCTTCAATTGTCCAAGTGGTTTCAGAGAAGAAGCGTTTTGAAACATTTTTTCCATAGGGTCCAATGTTAATCTAAGTCCTGCCGTAGCTGT
>MJUT01040581.1:801118-835987 GCA_002080005.1 Gigantidas platifrons | reverse complement strand
GACCGTGCCTAAATTATCATTGCACAGAACGTCGTTTGTGCTTGTATGGAACCTATTTATGTATATATAATAATATAGGTATTAAATTTAATCATTAAATAGGCAGATGATCATCTACCTGTATCATTACTTCTTAATCAGAAAAATGATAAACGAGAACGAATAATATACATGTACTGGATTTTCACCCTACCAGTTGAATGTTTTTTTAATAGTGGAAGTTTCGCTGTCTCCTTGACATCTTTTTCATATTTTTTTCTCCCTCTAATAGGCGTTAAGTTTTACCGATGTCCGTCCGTACGTCTGTATACTAAATCCTCGGCTTCTACTTGAGGGAATGATTTGATACATTGAAAAGAGATTTGTCATGATGAGTTGTAATGTGTACGCTATCTTGGAAGCTGTCACACACCTACTTCCTATTTATCGACCAACTTTGCTGCGAATTTTTGTCTAAAAAACGCACAAATTTTCGTAAAAGATTTCTCGGATTCTTTTGAAAGGAATGTATGGTTCACTACTTGGTATAGAGCTTGGTAATGATTGAGTTGTAACGTGTAAGCTATTATTAAAGCTGTCGTCTACCTACTTCAAGATTGCCGAACGAGTTAATATGACGGGGCATATCTGTCCCATGGACACATTCTTTTATTTCATAATACATGGAGATCATTTTTATAGTATGATAAGGGCTCATTTATGCTTCGTCGCTGTATGTCGCGCGACAATCGCCATCCACTAATCAATGAATTTGTATGTCCAAATTCCCAGATTCCCAATTAACAATAGAGGGCAAAAATCGCGAAATCATGATGCAACTGTCGCGCGACGAAGTATAAATGAGCCCTAAAGTGAAGTATACCGGCATGAGATGCGGTACGAAATTTTGAAAGCAAACACTTAACTGCGTATGAATTAGACAATTCATGGTCATTGTCTATTTGTTGTCAGAAGAGAAGAAATTTATTTGGGTGGGCTTTACTTCTGAGAAACAGGAAAAATAACGAGTCCTGTTTGGCCCTTTTGGCATATTGAATAAGAATAAGAATAAGAACTTTATTTACCAAATCTAGGACCCACAAGGGGCATAAGTATTACAATGATTAGATATTACAACAAATACAATGCTGAATAAAGGATTACTATTAACTCATATAAACATATACAAGCATTAATCCAACCAGATAGTATACAGAAACTATCTTGTAATATAATATAACAAGGCTACCTCAGCAGTCCAGAATACATGGCATAGGGCAGAGCTACATGTATGTGTGTTAGTTTACATATTCACACACATACATAAAAAGCAATACAACAAATAAAATTAAAAGAAAGAATTAAGTCCCCCTCATGACCAGTACACAAGGACAAATAGTATAGTCGTCCAAATGTAGTGGTCATCAAGGGCAGGTGCTGAAGGGACATTTTCTGGTTGTAATGCTCTGCAACTAACAATATTATACAAGGCTTTAGCCATAAACTTTCTCATAACTATTATAATATAATAATGAAAAGATATTGTCCTCCTCGTAACCAGTGCACAAAAACAATATGTTATCGTTCAAGTGCAATGGTCACCAAGGGCAGTTGCTAAAAGGACAATGCAACTCGTATAATATATATGAATCACAAAAACAATAGACCCTTTCATGGTAACTGCGGGACTGCGTTTTTTGTTGTTGTGGGAATTGAGTGGTAACGTTCAATTTCCCGTAAAACATTTCAACGTCACAATGGGCCTTTAGTTACTTTAGGGGACCCACAACCTATAGGGTAACTGAAATATTTGCACCTAGCGTCGTAGGTTGTATCAATATGCCATCTAGTGCTGTAGACTGTGTCAACGTGCCATCTAGTGACGTAGGCTGTGTTCTCGGGTTAGAGTTAGGCTAGGGGTAGGGTTAGCTTTGGAAATACCAAATATGGGTGGGTCCTCTAAAGTAAATAAAGGCCTCACAATGTCACTTTCTTTGTTAACTGATGTCAATTTGCGGAAAGCGGTGCGTTTCCACTCAGTTCCCTCCAAAATCGTGAAGCTCTGCAGTTAACGTGAAAGGGTATATTGAGATACCTGGAACTGCTAATACTAGAAATGGCGAGAAAACTAATGCACAATACCATGCAGAGACAAGTATTATATAGCTAGTTGTGAATTGCATTTCGCACGTCTGATCTATCGGGTACAGGCCAAATCGGAACCTGGACATATCGGTACCTTGACACTAGACACAGTTGGGTCGAAACTTCCCATTTTCCTTCACGCATCGTCAATACCAGCCAATGGGGTGCACCTACGATTTTTACGCTAATAGGTGGCGCATGTGTTCTATCAGTTATTACTTTCGGAACTCCTCGGCTAGCATCAATAACGTAACTAATGTAAACTACGATATTGATTTATATATATTCGTGTAAAATGCCACAAATGCTGTTATTAATAATTATAAGTGAGGGATATCTATCAAAAAGATTGACCATGCAACAAGAGGACCGTGGACGCCAGGGAAATACGACGTGGTTTTCTCGGCACATTTCAATGACATCACCGAGGTGTCTGTCGGGATTATTATCATGTACACTGAAAAAGTGTATGTTAGATGTCTTCCAGTGTTGATTGAATAAAAATTGATTTAAAAAAAAAAATAAAAATAGTTTATTTTCCACTATGTCCATTTTTTTTTTTTTTAAAGTTGACACGAATACACCTCGGCCCTAAGAAATATAGTTTGTTTAGGCTAACTTGACCCTACCTAAAAGTAAGTGCATATCCTAGCCATTTTATTAGTTTTTCTCAACAAACACAGTCAAAGTTGTAACATCTGCTTGCCAAATATATCATATCCAAAAAAAATCCAGATTACCCTTTTTCACAGGTAACCCTAAACACACAATTATTTTTTTAGGTCTCATAATGATATGCATGTATCTTCTACAAAATGTACCTCATCATCATGTATGGATAAAAAATATTTTTGCTCTACTTGATGTGTGAAAAGAAAAATGGATTCTCTACTGACATTAAAAAAAACAAAGCCTTTTCACTAATAAAATCGTTGGTGTCTAATAAAGAAAACAACAGTCTGCGAGAAGACACGTCACTCCACTCGGTCACATTAATGAATATCCCGATTCCTAGCAGTCCAGTCTGTGTTCTTACTTCTAAATGCTGCATGCTTAGCAGAGAAACAACAAATACCAATTTTATAGTCTTTAGTTTGACCAGACTGGGGATCTATTCCATAGATCTAACACACTCAAGGCGAGCATATTAAACATTTGAACTATTTAATTTGTCGGACTATCGAACCGTCGGTCTATCGAAATGTCGGACCACCGAATTGTCGGACTAAAGAGCTGTCGGACCATCACTACGCACCCCTTTCGAGGTGCCGGTAAAAGTCCGTCCTGTCAAGATTTTTATACTTTATAGGTTTTAAAAAAAATAGATATATGTATCAAAATAAAGCTGTTTTTACACGCTTTCCAAATATATAATCATCTTTTGACAGAAGTTAATGTTAAAACAAGGCACTGGCTACGATTACCCGGATTTACCTGGATTGGGTAATAATAACCACAGGGGCCAGACGAGTTTTTTAATGCTCAACTGGCCATAGTTTTGTCCGACCTATCAAATTTTAGCAGAAAGTACGGACTTGGTCTGCTGTAACTTTTTTATTTTTGGACGTACGGGGTTCAAATAAGTTTTGTTGTAAAGAAAAATTATTCAGCTTTAAGTCTATATCACCTTTATACGTATAAAATTCATGGTATTTTTTTCCACTCAGTTAAACAAGACATACCTAAATTTTGATGACTGCTGAGTTGGTACCCTTGTATAGTATAGGTATATAGGTGCATTAAAAAACTCGTCTGGCCCCTGTGATAATAACGAAAAATTAGGATTACCTGAAAGACTAAGTACCGGAATACAATTCCGGTTCAGCAACCTATTTCACGGGAACAAATCGGGTAATCGTAATTTTATTTGTTAGAATTACCTGGTCTTATTATTATCCGGAATAGTTGTATGTAGCCTAAATAAAATATTAAATATTATTTATTGCTGTTGTTGATTTAATTTTATAGGTACAAATTTTATTATAAACGGGCTTTCATTCTGAATTTAATTTGTCTATATTTGTTTGTGTAAAAATATGGCCAAAGGTGCTGAAACAAAAGAAACAGCCGAATGGAACTGTTCAGTCTGTAAAATTGATGTTCATCTTTATGCATCCATAGTTTGCGATGTATGTTTAGAGTGGGACCATCTTAAATGTGTTGGCCTCAAAGCGCCATGAAAATCCACGTACTGGCTATGCAGACAGGGCTATAACAAAGGAAAGTAACTTGATAATTTCTTATGTAATTCCATCTGCGTAAATGTATATTTCAGGGGCGGATCCAGGGGGGGGGGGTGCGCCCTAAAATTGGAAAAAAAAAAGATTTTTTTGCGTAAAATTGTGATTTTTCACACGAAATACCAAAAAAATTTAGCGATTTTTTTAAGTGAACCCCCCCCCCCCCAACTTCAAATTCTGGAACCGCCCCTGTATTTTACGAAGTATATTTCATATCTTTTCGATGTATTGATTTAAAATGTATTATCAATTACAAATTGATATGGGACGAAGTTCCAACTATGGTAGAAATAGCATTTTTTTTCTATATACTAATGACTAAATTTTCATGCACCGGAAATGACATACCGGAACCAATACATGTACAGCTACAGAGGGTTTCTGCAAAAAATTCGATGCTGTAAAAAAATGCTCTTGTAGGGGCACGAGTATCAAAGTACTAAAAACGACATATTGTATAAATAAAATCAAGAACGGGTACAAGGATGTAGAAAAAAAAATCAAGTTGCAGCTCTCGTGAGAAGTGGAACCTGTTCAAAATATCGCGAGATAGAGCGTGAAGTAGTCCTTGACAACCATAAACAAAGATGACCGACAATGTTTATAATTTTTATGATGTATAAAACTAATGAAGGCTTTTCTCGCGAATAAAGCATCGCACATGAACAACAAAATGTGCACAAACTAAAGCTATAGTACAATAAAGTTTATTTACTACTTCCGGTTATGAACCATTTCCGGTAGCGGATACGAAAACTGTCCGGAGTTTGGTCCCCGATATATTGTTTAAAAAAATTATTGGACTTCGTCCCAAGTTAGGTAACACCTATTATCATATTATATGATAATAATAATTCTTTCGATTCTTTATGTCCAATAATGAAATCCCTAGAACTCCCGGGTAATAATAACTTAAATAAGACCAGGTAACTCTAACAAATAAAATTACGATTACCCGATATTTTTCCGTGAAATAGGTTCCTGAACCGGAATTGTATTCCGGCACTTAGTCTCTCAGGTAATCCTAAGTTTTCGTTATTATTACCTAATCCAGGTAATCGTAGCCAGTGCCTTAAAACATTGATTCGAGATCAAACACAAGAACACTGATAATTTTCTCGCCATTTTGTTCCGTGAAAAAGTCCGTCCTGTCAAGATTTTGAATTCATCTTTCAATATTTCCAAATAAATTTTATAGCAAACGTTAGATATTTGTTTCTTCTTTACAAATCAATTTAAATTTAAAAAAAAGCTCAAGTAATAAACAAGTTATGGCTAAAAATGTATCAAAATTGGCTCGTCCTGTTTTTAGACCAACCCCGATAACGGGACATTTCAAAAGGACACTTTTGATTGGTTCTTGTGTTTTGGAAAATCGATTCTGATTCGTTCATTCCAAGAGAGAAAATGTCTGCAGGTGATTGATTTTGCAGGTAAAGTCAGGTAATGTTTTCTTACAATTTCTGGGATATTTTTAAAGGTTTAGCACAATCAAAATGAAAATGAAAATTAGTTTTCAAACATTGCTTTGTTAGAAATTTGTTTATTTATTTCTAACTCGAAGAAACCATACAAAATTATAGTTGTTTACATTTTGTCAAACGACACGATTGAATCTGTCAAAATATTGTGTGCAGTGAAGCGTGTTGAAATACCGTTATTTTATGTTTACATAATCATTTTTATTTTCACATTAACTGACTCTTTTTTAGGTTAAATCGAAAATATGATATTTTTTCTCAATAATCCAACATTATTTAAAGTAAAGAAATGAAGTAAAAAAAAATCTAAATTTTGACACAGTCCTGACTCTAATATCAACAAGTCACAGTATTTGACTGTACCCATATATATCGATATTCCAAAATATCATGTCGAATAGGTATTATGTAGACTGAATTATTCTGTTTCTTGTGTGCACATATCCTTCTTCTTCTTCCAGGAAAGGAGCCAGGTTCTATTAGAACGTAGGTGGCTCCGCGAGAACTATTCGCATGTGCGGACAACACAGTCAGCTCTCAAAAAATTATATACAAGTAAAACTATGTACATGGGGTCGTTGTTCAGTTGTTTTCAGAGCGTGCCTTCAGGGCAGCTCTGAACCCCTCGACAGTGCTGGCTGATGTTGTCTGTGTTGGTAGTTGGTTCCAATCCCTGATTGTCCTCGGGAAGAATGATTGTCCATAACTGTCGTGTTTTGTCCTTTCCTGAAAGAAGCGATCTTTACCTCTGGTCCGGTTGTCGTTTGGAATGAGGTACTGGTCTTTATCAATATCGACTTCTCCATGTTGGATCTTATTCATATTCGCTTTTCCATGTTCTATTTTCTTTATTTGGACGATTATTTTATTTTTTTCGATTTTGCTGTGCCATGTTCTATTTTCTTTATTTGGACGATTATTTTATTTTTTTCGATTTAGCTGTGGCTGTCGAACGACCTGAATGTATTCTGTGTAATTCCAATTATTCACTTTTTAAAATATGTTTTACTTGACTGTATAGATGATGCTGACATTCGTCAGATATTCTACAACATTTTACATAATTTATTTACAAATGTCGCAGGCAACACAATTTTGAAATTTTGAAAGGAGATTGATTTGTGTACAAAAATATTGTTTGTTATGGGTGAAATATAGTTTTTCAAAGTTTGCACGTTTGACGATGTCACAAAATGGGCGTTTCAAAAACAGACAAAATTGGAGAAATTCAATCATAATTCCTTTATTAAGGCACTGTGTTAGCGCTAAATAATCGCCACATCGCCAAATGCTAATCCAACTTGAAAGTGGCGAGAAGATTTTCATTCCTGTTAGCCACAGTGGCGAAAACAAAATAAAGAAAAGTAATATTAAAGTCATACGGAAATTCTGTGCGGTTATGTAGTCTTTCCGGAATTCTCGTGATAATGATTGGTTTTGCTTTTGATTCCGGGATTTTTAGGTCTGTGACCGAAATTGATTATTAAAATAGTTTTCGACCTGGTTCCCCTTCTCGATCAATGTATTTTCCTTCGACTCTCGATCAACTATTTTCACTCTGTGATTTTCGTTATATCATTTTTTTACTATTTTACTAAACATTTTTCCTTTTAGTGCCTCTATACGTCAAAATTAGGTGATTCTGCGTAGAGAAGGTTATAATAGAGGCACTAAAAGGAAAAATATTTAGTTTTAATGAAATAACGAAAATCACAGAGTGTACCCGAGTGCCTGTGGAAAAGGCATGGCAAAGCCACTTTTAACCAAACAAACTTTTGATTTATTTATTTCTCATTTCTATGACATAAAATCCTAGTTCTCACATTATGCTCATATATATGCAAAGGTTTGCCATTCAAAATTTGTTGAAACCAAATGCACAGGGACGTTTCGGATTTTTATCGATCCAAATCCGATTGGTATTTAAAATTGCGATCTATTTATAGAACTGTTTACATTGCAGACATGTGTGATTGTTAATATTTTTTAATTGTAGAAGTATTCACATTAGTTTAAACTAATATTAATACCTCTGCAATTGAAAAATTGACTTTGAAAGACAGTAGTTTTATTCCATTGGTGCAATCTGATAATAATAATAATTACAGCCTTTGGCTTTACTTGCATCAGTTTTTCACTATCAGTGTCAATATACGTTTGTGCTATATTTTCATTCCCTAGCTATATAGTTGGAGCGTTGAGCAAATTGGCAGTGTCAACTATCTTCTGCTGAAGACTACACAAATATGACTTATTACAATTTGTGTGACATAAGATCAAAGCACAGTAATATTTCAAAAGGAAAAAGGGGGGGGGGGTACATATAAAAATTCACTGGTATGCTAGACTCCATTAGTCAAGGTAGAAACGTATATGTTATCTGGATGTGAATTGATTGATACCGAAAATATCAGCCTGCCGAGCCAGAATATGAAGTTTGTTGGCGAGTGAGCGAAGCGAACGAGTCACAAACTTCATATTCTGTCGAGCAGGCTGATATTTTTCAGTATCAATTATATTCACATTCAGATGACATATTTATCATCCTTAAATCAACCATAAACACGGATACATCTATATTTGTATTTTTCGCAGGAAAAATTACATGATTCAAAATATTCAAAATACGCTTCCCCAAAACCGTAGTTCATAAGTAGTTTGCAAAATATACCATTCATTTTTACAGGTTTATATAAAGGTTAAGATTGTTGGAATTTCCCTTTAATGGGGATATTCATTTTTTTTATTACAAACATCAAAGTCACCCATTTTCATTAAAGGTTTTGCTTACCAATTGAATGCCGTTCCGGTTTAGAAAATATGACGGTCACAACCTCCTTTATGACGTAAAAAATTATGACGTCTGAGGAGAGGTTATCAAGAATTGTGTAAAGTACATTTTTGTAGGACGATGTTTGTTGATATTTCTAACGTGACAGTTCTTAATTTGATATATGTTTTAAAAAATAATGTTAACTAGCTAATGGTGTAGATGAATTTTATTTATTTTTGCCATCTTCACAGGAATTATCGTTTAAATGTTAGGAGAATTTGGTGATAACTCCTGCTGACTGTTGATAAGTCCTGCTCAGCTCACGCAGACTTTGATACGAGTTTTATTTATGGAGCCAGCAGGTAGATATAGCCGGAGGGAAGGATGATAAAAATAAATATTGACATTAAATAGCTGTCCTTTAGGCAATTATGAATTAAAAAAAAACACAGTCCAAATCGGATCAGACAGCCTTTTACTAATTTCTAAATTTGGGCAGGGTAACTTCAGACAGGTCGCAAAGCATTGTTTCGAATTATCGCCATCAACTTCTCCCAGAAGTCCCCCCACTTCTCTCTGCTGTCTTTAACTTCTCCCTCTCACCTCCTTGAAAGAGAAGTCACTTCTCCCTCTTTTATTTAGTCATTGTTACATTTTTTACTTTATTATTCGTTGTTTATTATAATTTTGTCATTCATATTTTTTTCCAGTCTACTAATTTTGAATGTATTTAGGTGGAGATATATGTTTGCCTGTTTACTTAGTTCAACTGTGTTAGGTTAAACCTTAATTTTGTTAGATTTTGTTGGGTTATAATGCATTAAATAAGGGTAATAACAAAATTACCTACTGTAACTCCGAACAATCTTCCAAAGGAAAGGCAAAACTCATAAGTATACAAACAGACAAAATCAGTCAACAACCGGAAAACTGGGAAAACCGTAATGACCATGACTTGGTACAGGTATTTCCAAAGAAATGGTGGGTTGAATCAGATTTTACTGTTAATTGTTAAACTTAAAAAAATTATGATTTTTTTTGTCTTTGTTCAATGTGGCTAAGTGAATACTTTTGTGGCTAAGAGAAATTACTTCATATTAGCTACGTTGGCTAATGCAAAAAACTGTCTACCGCTAACACAGAGGCACATACTGTTCTAAAACTGTTTATTATATCTCTTTATTTTATTACAAACAAAATAAAATAACAAACAGTAGCAAATGTCTTTCGATCACTTTAAAAAAATAAAGTTTTCAAGACCACCCCTTAGTGTATCACCTTACTGAAGAAGGACTCTGATATCAAATCTTCTCAATATCAAAAAAATTCATGCCACGATAATGACGATATAGCTGAAATATTGCTTAAGTTGGCGTTAAACACCAATCAATCATATCAGCATTCTTATAGCGAGGGGTGTTTGGTTTATTCAGGTTGAATTGACATAGATTTCCTACTTTGGGACTTTATTTATAGTTCAGTTTATACTGGAGTCTGTATTATCCGGGGTTCAGATTAGACAGGTTTCACTGCATTAGGATTTATAGGGTAGAGATCAATTACATGATGGCACTTGGTTATATTTGTACCTACTGTGTGTGTGATATAATTTATATATTTTCTTGTGATCTTATGGTAGTTGGATTTATAACTACCTATGTACTTAACACAACATTATGTGATAAACTTGTCAGTGACTTGCGCAGGTCGGTGGTTTTCTCTGGGTACTCCGGTTTCCTCCACCAATAAAACTGATCGTCATGATGTACATGTAACTGTAATATTGCTGATAGTGGCAATGAACACTCTAACTGTATATATCTTGTCAGATGCATAGGTCAGTGTGCATTTTTACAAGCTGTCCCTGCTTATATCATTAGTCATATATTTATGAGATAAGCCTGGATTATTTTTATCCCCCCGCGATAGTGGCGAGGGGATATATAGTAATAGCGGCCGTCTGTCTGTCCATCCGTCACACTTTCTTGTTTACGCGATAACTTGAGTAAACATAGATAGATTTGAATAATTTTTTGCATGTGGCTTGTAATTATCATTATCTTGGATGGGTTCTAACATGGAAATATTTGAAGCAAGGGTTTTGGGGAAAAATGTTAGTTTTTGGTTGAAAAATCACAAATTTTGAGAATTATGTCTTGTTTACGTGACAACTTTAGTAACCATGGATAGATTTGAATAAACTTTGCATGTGGCTTGTAAGTATGTTATACATTAAGACTGCAAGGCTGCTTTTTATAAATATATAAAACTAAATATTATGCACGTGCGGGCCGGGATACGTCGGTTCTTTTATTTTTATCTGTGAAGTAGCTATTGGAAATGATAACCTGTTAGATGAATCTATCTTTAGATAAGTTGTTGCTGGGGATTGAAGACTACGAAGCATTACATCTACATTGTTACCAGAATTAATATTTTTACCTGGGGCCGTCGTGATTTCATGGTAGTTGGACCACCTATGTAATCAGTGCCTATTACTACTAACTCTTAATGTGAACCCCGCTCAGTCGATGTGCACTAGTACCCGATACAACATTTATTTGATAAAGTTTGTCAGGGAATTGCGACAGGTCGTTGGTTTTCTCCGGGTACTCCGGTTTCCTCCACCAATAAAACTGACTGCCACAATATACATGTGTAGCTGAAATATTGTTGAATGTGGCCTTAAGCACCATAAACCACAATATTTTTTTTACAGAAGTCATGTGATATGGTGGCTATGGTTACATTGTCTTAGAGCAATTGTCTGGGTTTGTCCAGTAATTTTGGTGCAGATCAATAACTACAAATGTAGTTGAATTATCAAATAATGGGAAAATGTATACCAAGCTTTTTCTTGGAAACTACAAACTTGTTAGAACTCAAACTATGCATGAATAATTATTGGATGGTTACTTTTAAAGTTTACTGTATTTTTTTATCTGTAGTATACAGTGTGGCTTGAGTGCACACCTTCTAACATCCATGTGTCCAAGTCCCCTGATAACTAGCTGCAATAATGTAGCTCCTGTGACAAACTTGTGTCTCGGCGGAGCTACAAAGCGGTCTCATTCGGCAAAATGGAGCAAAAAATTGCAGTTTAACATAAAAACTCACTATTAACGCTTCAAACATTTCATTGTAACTATTACTGATGATCCCAGTCCTTGTTAAATCGGTTTGGTTGAGAAATGTATGCTTTTCAAAGGTAGCAACAACCTTGTTCAAATTTTTCGATCGTTCGCCATAATCGGAAACTACGGAAGGCGGAGCTTTTCTAAATATGGTATTTCTTACTATGAAATTTACTATTGATGTAAACATTCATGCCTCAAATTGCCAAATATGGTATATCGACATCCAAATAAGGAAAATACCAAAGTGACCGGAAATGACCACAAATGACGAAATTCAAAATGTATGAATGAAGAACATAAACGGATTTTTATTTTGTGGGAATTACATTCTAAAATACTGGTAGGTGATTAAAGCTTGTTAAAATAGTGAACAAAAGGAAAAGTTATGTCTTATTATTGATAAATGCAGGTGTGTAATGGCATCCCGTTAAAACCCTTGCGAGTAAGCGAGCATTTAGGGTTTTATTATTAGAACTACATGTACTGATAACCAAATCTGAGGTTAAAATTGAGTTGTTCTTGGATAAAGTATTTATAATGGACATTTAAAACAGCACTAGAGTCTAGGCAATATTACAATGGAGACACTAGTTTCTTTTCTTGTAATTTGATTATTTTTGTAAAGGAATAAACATGTAGTTTCTTTTTTGAAGGGTCACCTATAGCATATATGATCTGATTCTTTGTGTTCTCCTTCGCTATGCTCATCCCTCTGAATTTTAGTAAATTACTTGAATGAAACAACAAAGACTTGTATGGATTAAGATGCACATCAAACAGTTTTATTTTAATAGTGAATAAATAAAACATGATTTAAATGTCCAAAAACGGGTACCTATAAAGTGTGAAACGAAATCAACGAATACGAAAAACGAAATGAAACGAAACCAACAAAAGCAAAACGAAATCAACTGTTAAAAATTTTGATTAATTATAACCCATCTTGCATGTCTGTCTCTCCAGAAACTTTATAATTCATAAATACTGATACACACACAAACACAAATAAAAATATGATATTTGAACTTCTGAGATTTTGTCGGCCAGCAAACCCGGCTTGAATTGAGTTGCGGGTAATGTATGTGAGGAGTACTGTAACAGACATATAATTAATCAAAATTATTGTATTTAAAAAATCGAATTATCATTTTTTTTTTTTATTTCTTTATTTCGTTTTGTCTTTTATTTTTTTTCCTTCCATTTTCTTCGTATCAGTCTATTTCATTTTGTTTTAGTTGATTTCGTTTTGCTTTCGTTGCATTTCGTTTCGTTTCTATTTCATTTTGCACTTTATAGGTACCCGTCCAAAAACAACATAAAACTGCTAGTATAATCTGGTACAGTTCTAGTGCTTCTACAAAGAGAAAAAAAAATATATATCACAAAAGGTGAAATGATCAGTGAAATACGTGTACATATAATATAGTTGTCTAACTAGTTTGGTGTGAACAATTTTCAATAAATATAAAGTGACAAATGTGGGAAAACCTGTTTTTAAAAATCTAAAGCTGATTTACTGAAACCTTGCACCAAATAAAAAAGATTTTTTTAAATTAAATTTGCGCACTTTTCAATTTGAGAAAGCCATACATCCATTTGTTTTTGTTACGAGTAATGCACTAATGGTCTTAATGATATTTGTGAATTGTTTTAACATTTTTTACTTCCCAAATGTGAATACATGTAATACAGCTGTGTGTATGCATTGCATGATTTCAAAATGAAATAGTCAAGATAGAGATTACCCACCCCCTTGTAAATTACTGATTACTGAAGTTATTCTAAAAAAAAAAAAATATATATATATAAGAGGCTTGGTGTTTTTTTTATAGTCTAATACATTATTAAAAAAAAAGTTACTGGCTAATAATCATGATGATGATACATGTACCAGAAATTGATACAAAATAAAAAGTAAAAAAAATTATGCCAAACTATTGACTGTTACTGTTTTAGATAAAGGTATTTTTGTGTATAGATTTGAATTCTAATAGATTGATTGTGATATAGCAAGATATACATGTACAAAAATGTTACTGACATAGTTCTAACCATTTTAAGGAAATATTGTTTTAAAATATTTCAAAACTAATTGAAAATAAATCATCGTTTCTAACCAGATTAGTTAATACAGGAAGATGAGGTGTAGGGGAGCATCAGACTATAAATTTCTGGGGGATTTTTAATATCTAGGTTATTATATGTCCCTGTCATTTTTAATCAACAATACATGAGATCAAGCTAAAAATACTATCATGCATGTCCATGACATCCATTCCTTGACCTGCATGACCCTAATGGTCTAACTGTTGTTGTACATTACTTTAGATAGACCTATAGCTTATGGTTATGTTAGTATGTTATACAAGTTAAGTACCGGTACATGTATTAATAATTTTTTAACCGCCACTGTTGAAAATAACGTTAAGCACCATAAACCTAAACCATTTTAGGTTGACTAAATTGGACTTTGAATCACTTATTCAGTGTTTCAGCTAGTCTTTGAAATCCTCAGGAAAACTAATTTTTATAAAGTTCTTCGGGACAATTTAAGAAATAGATGGGCAAATGTTCTGAGAGCTGAATCACTGCTAATTTCATTTTGATATCTTGAGGAAGTTTGTTCAATATTTAAACATTAGTATAGTTAATATAAAAAGATATTTATTTTGATATGGACAGGATGTGTCAAATCTCCAGTGTTTCTTATCTTAATTTTCACAGTTGCCATCAATGCAGCATTTGTTAATGTTATCAGTTATAATGCTTCAAATCAGTGCAGGAGATTAGAAACTTGTAAATTATTAAATTGAGTTGGAGTTTGATTATCTTAGGTAATAAAAGTTGTTTATATCTCACATATTTAATGGGGATCATGATACCATCACCTTTAATGTTGTAGCTGTGAAAAAATATGGTATGTTTTGATTTCTATAAAAATATTATGTAAAATATATAATTAAAAATAAAAAATTCTAGCATATTTCAGCCTATTTTATGCATTTTCCATTAACCGGTTTAACTCCACCACATTTTTGTGCCTGTCCAAAGACAGGACCTGGATTTCCAATGTGATATATGATGGTATTTTATTGTAGTGACCAGTGAGTGAAGATGAGAGGTGATTGTTGATATTGGTGGATTGTTGACATCACTGTTTAAACTTTCTCTTTTCATAAAATAAAATGATCGTCGTGATCGTACCATACAAATGTAGTAGTTGGATTTACAACTACCTTTGCAATCAGTGCATATCACCATTAAAGTTGTGAGTTAGAACCGTATTCATAGAGAGGTGTATTCGATACAACATTATGTGATAAAGTATGTCAGTCACTTGCAACAGGTGGTTTTCTCCAGGTACTCCGGTTTCCTCCACCAATAAAACTGACCACCATGATATAACTGAAATATTGTTGAAAGTGGCATTAAACACCATAAAGTTAAACCTCCAAACCCATAATATGAATACATCTTCAAATGTTTAAAGAACAAGAAGTCATCCTGCCATTAGAACAGTCTGCAGGCTACAAAATGGAAAGATTAAAAATAAACATTTTATGTTTTGTCTATAAGATGTAGATTCATCACACTGCAGTATGAATCAGGAATAGATAATATATATTTTGTATCTTATGATTTCAAAATCCATAAATTAAGATAATACACCCACATGTAAATTCTGACTTCACTTATTCTGTAAAAGTAAGACATTGTCCTTGAGAATGAAAATTCCTTGCTGAATGATCATTTGTTTTGAAAAATTTTATGGTGGTGAAAAAAGGTGACTCACTCACTCAGCTTGCAAATTTGTCAGTTGGTAAAAAACGGGGTTAATTCATATACATGTGAAATGAAGAACAGCAATGAAAGAAATGTTTCTTCACTTTAATTTGTGTCTTAGTATAATGTTGGATAGCCTTACATGTTCATTTACATCCATATCCCCTCTTTATAGCAGTCTTTTCCTTAATCTTTTTCACCTACTTGCCCGAAAGCCAAATTTAGAAGGAAAAAAAAAGACTGTAATCTAGCGAAATGAACGTCATATACTTGTACCTTGATTGTTTTAATACAAAAAGTTCAAAATTATAATTTTTTTTATTTTTAAAATGAAATTCTTAATAAGTAGAGTTTTAAAAGGTCTCTCCCAAACATTTGATGCTGTGTACATTATGCATTCTGTCAGTGATAAATAGTATGAAAATATGACATCTTGTCATTTACTTGTGTACTGATTCAGAACAATCAAATATTTTAAATTGTTTTAGAAGAATAATAGATACAAGGTCATTTATGCCAACTCTGATGTACTATTAATCATGATATAATTGTGACATGGACTCTACGAGGGTCATATATGTGCAGTTTTACCAATTTCATGTACGGTACTGCTACATGTAAATAATTTTACTTGACAGTTGGTCTGCATCAATTTAGTGCAGATTTAAAATATCAAATGAATAATGGCATATATATTAGGGATGCCAAATTTTAAATTAAGATTTAAACAAATCATTTCTAGTATTTTGCATGTTTATGACTCATTTTTTAATGAAAAAAGTGAAGATTTGTGAAATGTACAGATGATTCAATGCTGATGATATGATTGTTTTATTTTTAGTTTTAACAGATTGTATATATAAATATCAGAAAGTCAGTTGAGATGTGATTACAAATCAAACAATGTGAGAAGGGGAGATAATCTGAGGTGTCTTATCCTTGTGTATTCCGTCCAGAATAATGCCTACATCTGATAGGCAGACTTCACCAGAACAGTAAGTACACATTATATTTCTTTTTTTCTTCTAGATTTGTGAATTTTAGATGAACATTTATTTATTTTTTTCTCTTTGTATGCCTCTAGTTACAGGAATACTTGTAGCAATTTAATTTGATTTTATAGTGCCCTATCTAAAAAGAACATTTATTTATTTTTTTCTCTTTGTATACCTCTAGTTACAGGAATACTTATAGCAATTTAATTTGATTTTATAGTGCCCTATCTAAAAAAAATTACCTTAAGGCACTTTACAGAGACAAAAACCCAATAAAATACTAGATGAAAGTAGCAAAACATATAGAAAAAAAGTGACCTCTAATAGATCCTATGCATTAACATTTGAAATGTGAAAACTTTGGCAAGTCCCAATTGAAAATGATGAGTTCAGGACTCATTTTTAAAGGTGAGTTGTAAGGATCTCTGTAACAGTTGTTAACATTCTAACAGTTAAGGAGACATTGTGATCACATCGTAGCAGAATTTACATGTACCTATGTAATAGATGTCTATCAAGAGAGGACACCCCTCTTATGAAGCCACTTTTTAATTGCAGAAGCCAGAAGGGGTGACTTTATTAGAGGGAGGAGACCGTCATGGTCTGTGGTAGTTAGATTTACAACTACATATACAATCAGTGCCAATCACCACTCTTGTTGTGAATTAAAATCCCACTTATGGTAAAGTGTGCTCAATACAACATTATGTGATAAAGTTTGTCAATGACTTGTAGCAGGTCAGTGGTTTTCTCTGGGTACTCCGGTTCCTGCTATGATATGAACTGAAATAATTGTTGAAAGTCGTGTTAAACACCAAAGCCTAACCCCAACACATATCGTAGCAGAATTTACTTAAGAAATAATTCATGGAAGCCATACATATATTGTTTTTACCACGGGTAGACCCTTTATGTCATGCAGTTTTACCCCGAGCGTAAGCGAGGGGTAAAAAGGAATGTAGGACAGAAAGTCACAGGACAAAAAGTCACGGACAAAAAGTCACAACCTCAAATATTGTAAAAAAAAATAGGACAAAAAGTCACAGGACAAAAAGTCACAATTTTCATTATTTGTTCATTTTCAATTAAAAAAAATGTTTGATTAAAAAAAAATCAACCTAAATATTAAATATTATGTTTAATTCCAGTAATATTTTTTAAGTGTTTTTGCAAAGGTATTTTTCATAGCATTTTATTTTTTATATCAATTTTTTTAAATTTCATTTTTATTATTTTGGAGATTTTTTCAAAGATATTTTTGTTTTTGGATGAAGTTGAAAAATTAACATTTCTACTTGTGTGAGCTTTTTTAACCAATAAAATTGTTGCATTTGTGTGTTGTGGCTTTAAAGGAAGTACCTGTATATATTTACAATCATTAAAATATCTCTTTTAAAACAACAACTTGATTTCTGAATAAAGAAGCAGGATGTACACCTCACCACTAACAAACAGGTTGCATTTAGATCTTATCACTATCAAATGTATCAATTTAACTATCTGCTGTAGAATTTAATGTGGGAAAAGAAATGTCATGAACATACAAGCAAACTTTTCCCTATATTTAAAATTGAAATTTGTGACTTTTTGTCCTATGTGTATTAAAATAATGATTTGTGACTTTTTGTCCTATCAAAATTGTGACTTTTTGTCCTGTGACTTTCTGTCCGTTTACCGTAAAAAGCTGACATAAAGGGCCTACCTGTGGTAAAAACTATATACATGTATACATATGGCTTCCATGAATTATTTCGATTCTAATATGTAAAAATTGGTAAAATATCGTTATAAATTGTCGATGACGTCATCAATTACAATGGGTGTAGGTATATATTAATTTTACCACGGGTTTGGTCTCAAAGCGTTTGAAGGACGTCGTATTAGAAATGTATTTACTACATGTATATAATCGATGCCTATCAAGAGAGGCCACCGAGCTCTTATGAAGCCACTTTTTAATTGTAGAAGGGGGGACTTCATAAAAGGGAGAATACTGTATTAAAAACTAAGAAGGACATGTCAGAAAATCCTATATAAGTAACAATACGATTTAATGGAATGGAAAAGTCACCAGGTGACAGCTGCTTAAAGAACTGAACAGAAAATAAAATCTACCTGTAATTTAGAAAAATAGATCTACATTTAACATCATATGATAATGTTACTTGTACTATTAGCATAATAGGATTTTTATTCACATGTGACTGTCCTGTACTTCTGGGCTGTTAATTGTACAGTAATCTCCTCAAAGAATTTCCTATAGTGTATATTAATATTAATTTTGATATATCAGAAATAAACAGGATATATTTATTTTTATTCTTAAATGTAGTTCAATTCTTTTGCATTTCTTCTGTAAGTAAAAAAATGCAGACATATTTTGTCATTACCTTTGTGTGAAATTATGGATAATATACTTGTTTATTCACATTCAGGATCCAATTTCTAGGGCATTAAAAAAAAAAAACAACACCAAGTACACAAAACAAAGTGATAAAGAATTAAACACTTCGTTGAATGACAAAAAATTTCGTCCCACCGAGGGACTTTATCAATGTCTATTTAAATAATATTTAGAACCAATTTAATTCTTTATCACTTTGTTTTGTGTACTTGGTGTTGTTTTACAAACCATTTTAGACGTTTATAAATTTTATTTTACTTGTATAGTATCGTTATACCGTAGCGATCCAACCCCGTAAGATTGATCGTTGACTGGTTTTTCAGACGTTATATATATATATATACACACAGATGTAAGATGTAATATTTAAAATACTGGGTATGCATATTCATTGGACATATTATTGATATAAAATTTTAATTGGAATTTTATTACCATATCAGTAGTGGGATGTAAACAGGAAAAAGGCATTAATTACAAAGATATATCCTTGATCATGAGGTGATGATTAATAATTATCTGTAATAAAATAATGCAGTTAGATATAATACAATGTATACAGGATGTCCTTACAGTTATAACTTTCTCATGAAAACTGAAAATATATATTTATATACATGCAGGGTTTTCATTATGATTTTAAGTAGCCGATGGACATTGACATGTTACCGATAAGATTTGGTATGGAAAGGCCTTTAGATCCTAAAAATAGTGAAAAAAAATCAATTTTCCACTTGTAATTTTAAAAAAGTAACGATGCAAAATGTGAAATTAACCAATGATTTTCATCGGCAATCGGTTGAAAATGACAACCCTGAACATGTATACTATAGACCATAATAAGGGGCCCTTATGGCCTTGATCGTAAGGTGGTTTGGTTGGTTGTGGTTTATGGTGTTTAATTCCCCTTTCAACAATATTTCAGTTATATCATAGCGGTCAGTTGGTGGAGGAAACTGGAGAAAACCACTGACCTGTCGCAAGTCACTGACAAACTTTATCACATAATATTGTAACCAGTAGTCAGTACACCTCACTAGAGCAGGATTCAAGCTAAACAATGTTAATGGTGATAAACACTGATTGCGTAGGTAGTTATAAATTGGTTATTGAAAAATATTTACAAAATCCATGAAATAAAAACTCCTACTGTTTTATTTATGAATTTACAAATGTCTAGTCCTTTATTGAATACCCATTTTAACTGCAATATTTTGTTACAAAATCCATGAAAAAAACCCTCATCTATTTCATTGAATTTATAGCCTTTTATTAAATAATATTGCCTAGTATGAATGACCCTTTTAACTGCAGAATGTTGTTGTTTTTATTGATTAAATATTGATGTCATGCCCCATTAAGAACTAATTAAATTGTTTACATGTACTGGGAGAAATTGAATAAGAATTTAATTTCTAAGCTGATAAAATCCTATTAAATCATATTGAACTGATATAATAGTGCTAAGCTAGGCAATTAACACAGAGTTTAGAAATTTGATACCTGTGGTGTTTAGATTGTGGTTATGTAACATACAATCACACATTTTTTTTTGGGTCCTGAGAAATGTAACAGCAATGTTTTTGATTTTTCCTGTGATATTTTATGAGATTTAAATCAGTTTTATTTTACAAAATCATTTGTAAGGCCCAAGGGCTGTCATGGTCGTGATCATATGGTAGTTGGATTTATGTTCTACCAATGCAATCAGTGCCTATTACATGTTCCACTAACATTATCAATTAAAATCTTGCTCAAGTTTGTCAGTGACTTGTGACAGGTCGGTGGTTTAATCCCTATATATCAAATATTACTGTGAATTCATTATTATTTATGGTATACCAATTTTTGTTGATTTTGTGGATAGTATCAAATCACGAAATTAAGATTACAATAATTATCTTATTTTAATGTTACATGTAAATTTGTGTGATAAGGACAGTCGCTCAAATTCTAATTTTACTAGGTTCAACATGTCATTTTGTGGTGACTACGTATATATTCTTCTTCTGATACCAGTGCATTACGATATTTCTCAACTCAAGAAAGATAAATTTTCAAATTTTATAGCTCGAGCCTGGGCTTAGAGATTTGAAAATCTATTGAGAGTGTAGAAATATCATAATTCACTGTTATGAGAAGAAAAATCTGTTTCTACTATAAACACAGCCACCATTGTTAATGGCGGTCGAAAGAAAATTGACAGGAAGTCTCGTGAATAATTTGAACCACAGAGGTGATTAAAAATATTACACAAATTTAACTAAACTAATTAACCGTGCTAAGGAATAGGAGAAATCCATAATCCCTACAAGCACATCAGTCATCAGTATTGATACATTTGTCATAATATGTGTCAATTTAATGGCTCTGGATAGACAGGTGTGAGAAATCTTTGTGTCCACACACCTCTTGTTTAATAATCAATAACCAAAGATTATAAAATTGGTATTTGTTGCTTCTCCACTAAATATGCAGCATTAAGGATAAAGAGCAAAGACTGGTGGGGCGATATATATATATATATGTCTATCAGCGGATTGTTGTTTTAGTAAGCTAGCACTTTAAAAATCCAACTCAGAATGTTGGTCTAGTACAAAGCAGACATCATTATTATCTCATTGAAAATTAACTTGTTCTCACCATGAAAAAATTGCTGAGTTGGCATTAAACAACAATCACTCCCTGACTCTCTCTCTCTTGTTTAATGGAGCATTGGAATAGTTGAGATGAAAGGGGTCATTATGTCATTATATTGTTTTCTAGATTGATTTTCTGATCAAGTTGATTAATTAACCATGTGTTTATATTGTTCCTTTTACTGATAATGGAACCAATAATTACATCCTTGTCATAATTGAATAATTATGTATTTGATTTTCATAAAACATGATCAATCAATTTTATTTTTGTCCTTAGTAAGTTCTTACTTTGATTGGTAATTTTTGTTTTCTACAGAAATCCTCGTCTTCTTATGTACAGGTATTGTGGTTTAGAAGAGATAATAGAAATTCTAGATAAAGGGTATTCATAACAACTCCCAGAATATTATATTTGGTGTCTTTTTAGTATTTACAGTTCCCTTGATACATGTACATGTATAGATTATATATATACAATATACTACATTAGTACATTATCAGAAAATATATAATTTTATTTGTAGGAGCTTTAGAAACAGTTAGAAAAGCGAGTCTTGGACGAGCTTTTCTAGCATGTTTTGCAGCGAGTGCAAATTAATTTTATATTTATCTGATTGTATGCCGTATTCACTGAAGCAGGAATACATTATACAATAATTTGTGGCATTTTGAAGAGAGAGAGATTGAGAGTTATGGTGTTTAATGCCACTTCCAGCAATATTTCAGTTATATGGTGATAGCATTTTAGTTCTGAATTTCTTTATCAATATGGGCTGTAGAGATTATGTTTAATTTTGGGAAATTTGGTTTACTATTATAGGGTATAATGGTAGAAATAATTCTACTTTAAATATTGTTTGTTTACAAATCTGGTTTGTTGATTTATTTTCCTGATAGATCATTGACTCATGATGCAATTGATTAAGAAGAATAAGTTCTAAGGAGTTGAAAATTGGCAATTTAAATTATAAAATAATCAAAAAACAATTATATCACATGATTCTATATCAAATGGTAATGAAAATACAGTAATTCACTTTATTAGCAGTGGGGTAAATTAGAAAACATCAAGTGCAATACCAGTCCTCAAAATGAAAATTTGAATTTATTGGTCCGAATTAAATTCTTGAATTTTTTTTAGATAGTTCTAAATAAAAACTGAAAAATTTACTGGTCTGAACAAAGTTTTACTGGCCTTGCCGGAGGACTGGTTCTCATCGTGAGGACTGCAATACACCTTCTTATAAAGACAAAATAGAATTTCATAAGTATTTCCTATGAGAAATTTCCAGGTAGAAATTGCTGCCAATTTTGACCAAAAGGTAATAAAAGATATTGCATTTAGATATGTGAAAATCTGGTTAAGTGGCACCCAGGGTATTTAACAAAATTTCCCCCAATATTACTAGATTGTAATGTATTGTACTTATCAAGTCTATAAATTTATTCCCATATATATTAGTATATTGGCACATATTTATATAAGAAGGACATTTTAATCCTGTCAGGTTCACGATACTTGAGGTCAGGTTTATACTCAAACCAAGTAAAACAAAAATACTAGTCATCATATTGAAACCTATACATATACAAATAGTACAGGTAGCGTTTTTCTTAGCTGAGGTCATGTTCGTTCATGAATTTAAAACTTAATTCAGTTTTATTTAAATGGAATTTGAATTGGGTTTTTGTATTTTCTTTGCTGGTGGTTTAAATGTATGTAGAATTATTTTATTAAAAGAAAAGCTGACTTTGTTGACAAATGTAATTATGGTATATCATAAAGGTTATCACACACCCCCAACTGTTTACATAAAAGACACTGTTATGACGTCTCAATTTTAGGGTAAATTGACACGATTTTTTTTTATTAAATTTTAATCTGTTAATTGCATCACACAAAACAGTTTTAAACATGAACGTGAAAATTGTGTGATAAGTTCGTTCTTGTAATTGTAAAACTTAATGTTATTGATAAAGATTATTGAAGGGAGTAAGGATGACAGTTATGTCGGAGGATAAACATCATAAAATGTAAGTACCAGCTTTGTTTACAGGAGGGGGGGGGGGGGGGAATAATTTTGTAGGATGGAATACATGTATGAAATAAACAAGTAAAAGATAAAATAAGTTCTTATCAATGAAAAAAATAAAAGTGGCTTCATATACAAAATATACATAAACAACATCTATCCCAAAGTAAGGGTAGTTTTGTATAAGAAGAGGAGGAGTGTCATTGAATTTGTAGGGTCCTATTACTGAAAACCGGTATTAACCAAGGAAGGAGAAAATTTTAGTAAGACAACAAGCTCGTGCAATATGATATACTGCTCAGGACAATATTCACCAATATTCATGCATTAACCCTATATTATTCAGTGTTTACTGTTTGGTCTAGACAGGTTTCTCTGTATTTACTTGAAGAATCAGGAGGAGAGACTATCTTGTTTGTTAGATGATGACAGAAACACACTTTACCTACATCAGTGTACACCAGTATCTAACATTTGGCACTACTATGTGTTTGTCAACATCATGTTATGTCTTTTGTATTGATCTCTGTCCAAGTCTCCTTCTTTCATGTGGTATTTAGGAAGAATAAATTTCCCATTATGAACATGTTGTGAAAATTACACAATAATTTTAGATCAAGTCAAGGCTATCATTTTCACAAATTATTGAAAACATGTACTAAATATTATAAAGTATGTTTTATTTCTGAGGATCTTGTAGGTGTCCAAGTTTAATAATAAAATTTGTTTACGCAACGATATAACTGAAATATGGCTAAAGTTGGCATAAAACACCAATCATCAATCAATCAATCAATTTTCTGAGATTTAGTATTTCTCATCTTTGTTTTCATTGGGATCCTGTACTTAAAAGTTACATGTTTTAAAGACAAGCCACTCTCTTGTAGACTTATTATGGTATAGTCATCATAAGAAAAATCTTATTCATGAATATGTTACTATGATCATGATACAGGTAGTTGGAGACATGCTTGCTTTACTTCTTATAGAGAGTCTTAAAACGGTATATATGCACACACTTAATTTGTGGTTTTCTCCGGGTACTCCGCTTTCCTCCACCCATTAAACTGACCGCTAAGATATAACTGAAATATTGTTGAAAGTGGTGTTAAACACCATAACCTCTAACACAAATTTTGATAACATTACACAAGACGAACTTCACGAAGGCCATTAATTTCAAGGATGTAAATGCCTTATTTATATTAGATCTGTTAGAAGTGTTCAATTTGAGTTCTTTTTTATCGTAGAGTAATGGTCTATAACCAACTGATTTAAATTTTTAATGATCATACACTGTATCCATTTTTGTGATATTATTTCTTCAGTACAGTGTATATGAATTGGGTCTGTTTGAGTTGAGGTGAATAATGTAAATTTTAAAAAATTGTTTTATTATATCTGTCTGATAAAAACCCAACTCGGTGAACCTTATCATCATCTCATTGAAAATTAACTTGTTCAGCCATGATATAGCTGAAAAATTGCTGTCTGGCTGCATGCAATAACTTTCAAGACAGTAGAGTTCAAACATTGTGATTCCATACACTGGTCAGGGGTGTGGAAATACTGAAATATTCTACTTGTCCCCGGGCAAGTCATCTGAAAAAAGTTACTTGTCCGGACAAAATCCTACTTGTCCTGTTTTTTTGTACAAACATTTGATACTTATAAACACAGTTGCTAAATTGAACTTGTTTATATTGTCTATTACATCAATCATCATTGCGTAAAATTTGAAATATAGTTTTAATAAAGTTAACACAAACATCCCTGCCCAAAAGAAGGCCATTTTAAATTTGGATTTCAGATAGGAATATGCAGTCAGAGAATAGCTGGTTGTTTTAAGATATAGAATAAGCTGTGTTGAAAAAAAATCTCACATCAATGAAGTTCATTTTAATTAACCTTGACAATGGATTTATCAATCAAAACAGTCATGTACTAGTATTTAGTTTTAATGGTGTCTTCATACTTTGCAGATGACTGGTGGGAAGATAGGTATCCATTCTGTCCACGATTTTGCCAATAAACATTAATGATTTCTTGTCAGCAAAATCAGAGTATATTCTGCAGATATTTCAATATGAGACACCATCAGAATCCAGCAGTAAACATGAGAAATCGGCTAGCCACTTGGGTGTTTTTCCTCACATTTTGTGTCCTTTTCCGCTAGAGTTTTGCGTTTAAATTTCTCGTGATATTCATTGTGGCCAGAATAATTCCCAGTTTATTACCAAATATTTGTCCATTGTAATGACTGCAACCCGATTTGTATTATACGTTCATGGATGGAGGGCCCTGTTTGTTTATGAAAAGCTATGGACAAGCAAGGAAATGTCACATTCTGAACTCCAGTAAAAACCTGTTACACGGTCCCGGTTATCGTTAAGTAAATGCAGTACAATTATCATTGCAATCGGGTCGTAATACTCAACTTAGAACTTGTACAATTCTGGTTATTTTTAGCTGCTTTCGGAACACCACTAACATGATCGTTTCCAATAAAAAAAATCCCAACATTTATCTATATAACCGTAAATATTTACGATATACTAGTAGTATCATTTGAGGAATTGTCTTCCCAGAGTACTTTAATTAGAAATTATTTTTATTTGTTGATTTTCACTTGTCCCCGGACAAGCTAGCCAGGAAAATCTACTTGTCCGGAAGGTTCTATGTACGAGTCGGGCGAGTCGGGCATGGCAATTCCACACCCCTGCTGGTGCAACAATAAAGCTGACACATGTTTTTACCTGTTTCAAACAAAAACCTAGCATTAACTTCTGTCATCTTTGAATTTTAAGATTTGCTAGAGGACTGGTGTGTGTTTTTGTGGGTCACAATCCTCACTGTTAAGGGATTTTTGTTCCATTTAGAAATCTAATATGTCTGCTAGGATCAATTGTTAGAAATCCTTATAGGATAAAATGTTGGTGAGTCCCAACCAAAAGATCACAGTCCCACTTAAGTGTACAAAATGTTGAGTCCCAACAAACACAAGTGATTAGTCCAGGAATCGTCTGAAATATTTGATTAAATAGAAAAGACAATCATAAATTTCTTATCCTCTACACACACAAAAAATATATGGAAAAAGTGGTTGCCATGTGAAACTGTCCTTGGTGCTTGAAATTTCAGTGCAATGTTGCATAAGCAGTCATTCTCAATTAAGTATGACATTTCTGTGTGGCTACTTTGAAAAAAATGAATTATCTAAATATCCTCTAATTTTTGTGTTTCCTTTAAGAAAAATACATCAGTAACAAACCTGTAAAATTTCAATAGCATATCTTTTACCATTTTGAAATTGTGAGCATAGACGGAAGGGGACCATTTTTCCCTTTATTTTGTACAGGTTTCTTACGTTACATTATGCTTTAAGCACGAGAATGTACAGCTAATTTTTGTATAATCATGTCGTTTGGTGTTTTTTGTAAAGTGCTGAGACTGCGGATGGATTGAAAATAATAATATTTTATCCCACCGAGAAGATTTTAAACATCTGGTATCGTAGGAAACGGTAACGTTGGAAACATTTATGATGATTTGAGGCAATATTTTTTTTATATTTTACTCCAACTTCAAATAAATTATGTTTTTTATAAGAAGACTACATGCGTATAAAACCTGAATCGGCTTTGGAATCAAAACCATACCATTAATGAAAAACGTGAGTATCGTAGGAAACATTCTTATTTTGTATTTAACTAAGTATCAGTAAAATCTATTCTTATTTTTAGGAGATGATTATGAATAGTCTATAGAGTATTCTCTGATTATTTTGATATAAAATCAATATGCAGCACTGTTAGCATAAATTATATTCGTGTGATTTTAATCTTTAATGCTTAGGAGAAAGTTTGTAACGTAGGAAACGTGCAAATCAGCGACAAAATAAAAAGGCAAAAATAAAGGAAACGTTATTGTGCAGTACCAGACTTATTATGAAACGTAAATAACTCCATCTCTGACAACAATTTAAATTCATTTTCTTCGGAATAATTCGGTTCTGTTGGAAAATAAATGGCCATATAGTTTGTGATATAGACTGGCGACATGTATATTTTTCTATTTTGGAGTCATTTGTCGGAGTATAAAATTTTAAATACCGATGTGGATACAAAAAGTTGTATTCGATTTTATCGCGAATTATTTATATGGTCTTTCAGGAGACAATGGAGTCCTAAATATTAATTGGCAGACTTAATTGAGAATGACTGTAATGTTTGTTTAGATATATTAATATTTTTTGTCTAAAGTTATATATGCATGTCATATGTTTTTTTTTGTATCTGTCTGTCTTTAAAAATAAACAAATTACAAAAAATGCTGATAAATTACAAAGGGGATTGAAGTCACACTACATAAATAATCACTGGATATGATAAAGGGACCATTTATTATAAGTTGACCCTATACAGTACTTTACAGTACTTATAGTTCATGTACTGAAGAAATGTCCTTAACATGTATATACAACAGAACATTCTTGGATTTAAAAATATTGATTTTTGTTCATTTGATTTTACTTAGTTTTATATCTATGAGATTGTTCATACAAATGACAAAATTACTCAATTAGTGCTAAAAAAATGGTTTATTATTTTTAACTATATCTGATATAGATTGCACAATGAATCAGCTTTTCTTGAGAAATAATGAAGACTTATCAATCATTTGAAAAGATTTGTATATATATTTAAGCCTTGTGGGGGAGACACCACTTTAATCTTGATATAGCTGTATAAAGAATACTTCTATATACTTAACATAGGGTTACCAAACAAAGGATTGAAAAAAGTGAAAAGTTTTGAAATTTTATCGTTGGAAATGATATTGTACTCATGGTACCTTTTATGTAAATAGTACTTATACAATGATTGGAAATCCATTTAGACCCACTAACCTTGAAAATTGAGTCTACAAGCTCGTAACCGATATAATATAGTGATCGTTGAAAGATTATTATTGTGTTTGAAGAACAAAGGCTGAAATTTAAACCAGATTTGATAGATTGTAAAGTCTTGTGTCACAAAAGATGTGTAAAATTTGTCACGAATTTAAAGTACAGCTAGTTAATAATTAAAGTGTATCTTAAGTCAATATATATGTCTATATTATATTTAGACATTCCAGTAACAAGATATTTTTGGGTCTTACAAAACTAAATTTATTATGCTTTTTTCTGTTCTAATCTAAAACATTCTTGATATGGAAATCTATTTTCATGCCAGGATATTGCTGAAATACCACTAAATCAATCGATGGGAAGTCATATGTTTGAAAGGTATTGGTAGAGTAGACCATTTCTGAAATCAAAAAAGTGCCATTATAAGGTGGACAAGTTAGTAGTACAGTGGAACCTGTCTAATCCGACACACCAAGGGACCAGGGAAATGTGTCGGATTGTACAGGATGTCAGAACCTGTCTAATCCGACACACCAGGGGACCAGAGAAATGTGTCGGATTGTACATGATGTCAGAATACTCAAGTTTTATTTATGTTAACAGAACAACTTTGGGACCATAAATTTTTGTCAGATGTCACAGGATGTCGGAAAACTCAGGTATCGGATTGCACAGGTTCCACTGTATTTTATTGTTTTAGTTCATCTGAAATCTAGGAAAAGCCTTATAAGAAGGGTACTAATGTATATGTAGCCATTTGTATCTGGATGGTTGGTTATAAGTTCATTCTGAGGCATAGAGTGATAGACACCAAATAAAAAAGTGTTTTCATATTATGCTCATACCTTTTGTTTTTTATTTCTTAAGAAAATTTAGGTGAAAAGAATGGAGATTTTGGTTTTTGAATATATTTTTTAAAGAGGTAAAATAAAATGTGATCAATTTGAAATGAATTCTTTACCAAATAAAACTCTATAATAAAGTACAGTTAAACCTGTAATAAGAGGTCACATTTGGGGAATAAAGTGGCCTTATAAGACAGGTGACCTCTTAAAAGAGGTTCAAATCATATAAAACTTTCTATGACAGGACAAGTAAAGGTGACCTTTAAATACAGGTGACTGCTTAATAGAGGTGATGACAAGGGCAGGATTGTCTGTATACTTCTTTTTCAATAAGATATTGATTGGATACAATCAATTTCTCTGTCAATTTTATTTCCATTTGATACACAGATTTCTCACAGAATGACATTACAAAACATCTTATCAATAACTCTAATGCATTGATTTTGAAGAGATCACTTAATTTCAGTGCAATATAATCAATTTGTAATCAATTTTACCTAAACAGAAAATTATTGGAAAGTAATATGAATCCAATAATTGCTTATTGAAACGTAATACATGTATTACCATTTTCCGTACATTTTGCAAGAGTTG
Source organism: Gigantidas platifrons (assembly GCA_002080005.1). NCBI lineage: Eukaryota > Metazoa > Mollusca > Bivalvia > Mytilida > Modiolidae > Gigantidas > Gigantidas platifrons. The sequence goes on along the minus strand of MJUT01040581.1, from coordinate 806,021 downwards.
AGTTAGAAATTATACATGTACGATATATGATAAAAAGGTTATTCTTGGAATTAGGCTTTGCTGCTTTTAAAAAAAATGGGAGAATAATGGAGGAAGCAACTTTTATAATAACAACGTAAGTGATATTCTTGTTGTTTTTATTTTTAACATTTTTTTTCAGATTGTGGACATACTTGTATATATCAAAATTAAAGACAGAAAATTTTATCTTTCAATAGTTGACATTAACAGTATTTTATTGTATTTTTCAGAGAAGGAAAGAACCTCAACAACCTTTTACACCTTATAAATACACCTGCAAGTAAACAACAGGTATGTTTACACCTCATAAATACACCTGCTAGTAAACAACAGGTATGTTTACACCTTATGAATATACCTGCAAGTACACAACAGGTATGTTTATGCCTCATAAATACACCTGCTAGTAAACAACAGGTATGTTTACACCTTATGAATATACCTGCAAGTAAACAACAGGTATGTTTACACCTTATGCATATACCTGCAAGTAAACAACAGGTATGTTTACACCTCATAAATACACCTGCTAGTAAACAACAGGTAAGTTTACACCTTATGAATATACCTGCAAGTACACAACAGGTATGTTTACACCTCATAAATACACCTGCTAGTAAACAACAGGTATGTTTACACCTTATGAATACACCTGCAAGTAGACAACAGGTATGTTTACACCTTATGAATATACCTGCAAGTAGACAACAGGTATGTTTACACCTTATGCATATACCTGCAAGTAGACAACAGGTATGTTTACACCTCATAAATACACCTGTTAGTAAACAACAGGTATGTTTACACCTTATGAATATACCTGCAAGTAAACAACAGGTATGTTTACACCTTATGAATATACCTGCAAGTAAACAACAGGTATGTTTACACCTCATAAATACACCTGCAAGTAAACAACAGGTATGTTTACACCTTATAAATACACTATCAACAATATTTCAGTTACATATTGGCGGTCGGTTTTATTTGTTGGGAGAAACAGGAGTACAAAAAAAACTGTACTCTGTAAAACCACAGACCTGCCACAAGTCACTTATAAACTTGATCATATAATGTTGTATCGTGTGTACCTGTCCATGAGTGGGATTCAAACTCACAACTTAGTTGAAGATTTTACCAGTCTTAACAGTATTAAAATAATCTCGATTAATATTCAGTACAAGTTACTTGAATCTTGTTAAGTCTGTTTATATGAAATCACTGACATGTTTTATTACATGTATTTATGTTTGAAATCAAACTACAGTTCCTAAATAATGTAGTTTATTAAAACTAATGTCAATCTCCTTCACGCTTGGCTGATTTTCTGATTTCTTGTTTAGGTCCTTTGGTGTCCCAAAGACCTATAAATTATTTGATTTTTTTATTGAAAATAATGTAATAGATTTAATGTTCAGCTAGGTATTTTATCATAATTTAACATTTATTATCAATTTGATGTTTTTCACTATTAAAATGAACATTTTATCAGTCATACAGTATTACAATAATCTCCATTATTTAATACAATATACTATGAATCTTTGTAAGTCAGCTTATATGAAATCAATATTTTGAAAAACTCTTACATAGTTTATTAGAATCATTTATGTTTGAATTCAAATTTATTAGATGTTAAAGGTTAGTCTCCTCATAGATAGGTAACTATGATTGATTTTGACTATCATGTTTAGGCCCTTTGGTTAACTTACTCCCATAGACTTTAAAATTATTACACTTTCCAATCTTCTGACTGTGATCGTGCATGATGGGGAAAGTTATTCTAGAAACATGTCGTGTGCAGTGTGCACTGTATGAGATATTTACATTTTTATGCGACCACAAATGTCCAAAATATAGTGGGTCCAGCAAATTACTGTTTCCAGCATATTACTACATGTATGTCCAACGAAATACTGTGTCCACATTTTAATATACACTTGTTCAATTTCATTTGTCGACATGCTACACAGTCTTATCATGCTTCACTCTGTATAGCCCTTGATTATACATAGTCAAACCTGTCTTATATGACCTTCCAATGGATCGTTGAAATAGGGTCACTTAAGACAGGTGGTTGCTTAATACAAGTGTAATTGATATGAAATTTACTGTGACAGGAAATTAAAATTAAGGTCATATAATACAAGTTTTTGCTTAATTGAGGTGGTCACTAAAGCAGGTTTGGCTGCCTACATGTAGCTATAAATTTATGTGTTTTTGTTTTGTTTAGCTACCATCAATAGAATTATCATCTAGTCCTCTAACTAAACAAACACCATGGCCTCTACCTCAACCCAAATCTGGTGCAAATCAACATCAATCCACAGAATCTGTAGCTTTAGAGAAATTCAGGTGAGTACTGTTAACATGTAAACAGATGAAGGGATATGGATTGAAATTAAAATGTAAGATTACCTCATCATGCAATAAGTAATTATGGTCAATGTACAACACTTTGATTACTGATAAATAATGCAGGATTTCTATACGAGTTAACATGACATAAAATCCGTCTTAAACTCAGGTAAAAATACAAAGTGGAATAAACAATGTTCTTTGTGACAAGTCTTCATTTCAGTATTAATGAGGTGTTCATTAACATAACTCGCACCTCAAAATGAGTGTAAGAGAGCCATAAATCTGCAGATTCTTTGTTAATAGTCTTTATTTCACAGTCATTCAGAGGTCTTCATTGACATGAACATAACTCGCACCTCAAAATGAGTTTAAGATGGCCATAAATCTGCAGATTCTTTGTTAATAGTCTTTATTTCACAGTCATTCAGAGGTCTTCATTGACATGAACATAACTCGCACCTCAAAATTAGTTTAAGACAGCCATAAATCTGCAGATGATGAGCAATATATTTTCTACTTCTAAGCACCAGCAAACCAATCAAAGTGACAATCTTCATTGTTAAGGATAAACATAACTGTTACTATACTTTTTAATGATGCACAATATCAAGTACATTGTATTAATATATTTTAAGTTTATATTTTGAAATCTTAATATAAATCTTGTTTCTATTAAATTGTTCCATGATTTATTTTTATTTGTACAGATCTAAATACCAATCAGAGAGAGACTTCAGTCATCATGTACAGAGTACGAAGTTTTCTGAAATCTTTACAGCATTAGTCAAATACAGATTATGTTGCGAGTAAGTATATATTTTTATTGTGGAAAGTAAAAAAAGAAAAGAAAAATATGTTCACTTTTTTTGAGTGTACAAATTAGGATTCCCCATTAAAAATTCAAAGCGTATCATTCTTGTTATTTTCTCAATTATTTCATTATTCAGTAACTCTATACTACATTATGTGAGTGACTTGTGGCAGGTTGGTGGTTTTCTCCGGTTTCCTCCAACAATAAAACTGACCACCACGATATAGCTGAAATATTGTTGAAAGTGGCATTAAACACCCTAACCCTAACCCATTGAAATCAGTATTTTCTTTGAGGTACTTTAACGTCATTACCGGTATTCAAGAAATGTCAAATTTTGTGTGTTTCGTGGGACGTTTAAGTCACAAATTTCATATCTAAGAATTTCTTTTTATGCAAATTCCATTTTCTTTACCTGTAAGCTTCATTACAAAAGTCATGTAACAAGGGCATTCCTTCCATAGTCACAAGTTAAGAGTCATGATATTATCACAAAAAAAATGATTTTTGTTCATTTACGATAAATAAAACGATCAGTTATTCATAGCATACAGGATAAAGTTAATGGTCTAAATAATGAATCACATGCAATAAAAAATTGTTGATCATTATAAAATCTCTGGCCAATCTCAATAAATTCTGCTTATTATATTATTATAGATCTTAGAACCAAATGAATGAATGCCTTGAATTTTTTTTTCTCCTAAATTGAAAATCTTTTAAAGTATTTCATTGATAGCAATAGTTTTTTTTTTTTTTTTACTTTTGATTATTCAGTGAAACCTTTATAATCTCACCCTCCTTGGGAACAACTTTTGTGTTTGGAATAGACAGGTGTTCAATTTATACAGGTTAAATTAACAAAGATTTTCTACATTGGTACTTTATTAAAAGCTCAGTTTATTCAGGATTTTGTTTTATTTATGGTTCAGTTTAGACAGGATTCTGTTTTATTTATGGTTCAGTTTATACAGGATCCTGTTTTATTTATGGTTCAGTTTAGACAGGATTCAGTTTTATTTATGGTTCAGTTTAGACAGGATTCAGTTTTATTTATGGTTCAGTTTATACAGGATTCTGTTTTATTCATGGTTCAGTTTATACAGGATCCTGTTTTATTTATGGTTCAGTTTATACAGGATTCTGTTTTATTTATGGTTCAGTTTATACAGGATCCTGTTTTATTTATGGTTCAGTTTAGACAGGATTCAGTTTTATTTATCCCAAATTATGGTTGTTTAGACAGGATTCTGTTTTATTTATGGTTCAGTTTAGACAGGCTCCTGTTTTATTTATGGTTCAGTTTAGACAGGCTCCTGTTTTATTTATGGTTCAGTTTATACAGAATCCTGTTTTATTTATGGTTCAGTTTAGACAGGATTCTGTTTTATTTATGGTTCAGTTTGGACAGGATTCTGTTTTATTTATGGTTCAGTTTGGACAGGATTCTGTTTTATTTATGGTTCAGTTTAGACAAGATTCTGTTTTATTTATGGTTCAGTTTAGACAGGATTCTGTTTTATTTATGGTTCAGTTTGGACAGGATTCTGTTTTATTTATGGTTCAGTTTAGACAGGATTCTGTTTTATTTATGGTTCAGTTTATACAGGATCCTGTTTTATTCATGGTTCAGTTTATACAGGATCCTGTTTTATTTATGGTTCATTTATACAGGCTCCTGTTTTATTTATGGTTCAGTTTATACAGGAT
>MJUT01040581.1:777243-799728 GCA_002080005.1 Gigantidas platifrons | reverse complement strand
TGTTTTATTTATGGTTCAGTTTGGACAGGATTCTGTTTTATTTATGGTTAAGTTTAGACAGGATTCTGTTTTATTTATGGTTCAGTTTATACAGGATCCTGTTTTATTTATGGTTCAGTTTAGACAGGATCCTGTTTTATTTATGGTTCAGTTTGGACAGGATCCTGTTTTATTTATGGTTCAGTTTAGACAGGATTTTGTTTTATTTATGGTTCAGTTTATACAGGATTCTGTTTTATTTATGGTTCAGTTTAGACAGGATCCTGTTTTATTTATGGTTCAGTTTAGACAGGATTTTGTTTTATTTATGGTTCAGTTTATACAGCTTTCATTGTACAACCTTATCACAATATGGTTTATAGCTTTCCTTCATCAGTGAAATATTAAATATATTATCTAAATGTTATATGTTAAACTTGATTGTATTTTTAACAGAGAATGGATCATACAAGCTCCACCAAAGAACATTTTCTTATTACTCTCCTGTATAAGAATGTTGATGAGAGATTGTTCCTACCAGAAACACTTCTATCAACTTGGTGGTCTTAAATCTCTCTCAGATGTAAGTAATAGTACTGTAGGGTTATTGTACTGTAGCTTCCCTCTAAAGGCCCCCTCTTATCAAGCCAGATTTCAGATGGTAAAATACTAAGTTTTACCCTGAAGAGTGACCACCCCTTTTATAAGGTACCTTTTTCATTGTGGAAGGGATGGCCATATAAGGGGCGGTTTACTGTATTGATGTACTGCATCAGGTTGCGAGTGCAATTAATTTTCTGTGAAGGACAATATTCATGCAATAATCCTTTTATTGCATAGTAGAATTAAAAAAAATTATGAGAGCACCATTTTAATGTGTAGATGGCATGAAGATTTGAAGTGATATTGCATTAGTGCAAATATCAGGAAATATTGCATGCTAACTTTTGGTAATCACAGTAAATCGAACTACCCTGTGATCGAGGCCACGATAGCCATCTTTTTATTCACAGATTGGAAACTGTTCTGTTAAACTTGTGTATTATTGTATATTTTATTATAGTCTTTGACAATTCAAGCGTTTTTTTTGTTGTTGAAATATACAAGTTTTGGTTATTGACAAAAAGTTGACAAAGATTTTCAGAAATCTGTTTAATTTGAATTCACGTCAAGTCATGAAAAACAAGTGAGTGTGCTCGTCCAAATATAAGGAGGTAGAATGTTTAAATTGAAGAAACAGTGTAAAAATTACTAAAATTCATTTTAAATTCAAAGAAAGCTACAATTAAATGATTTTTTTTATATTTAAATTTCAGCATTTCCAAAAAGCAACCCAGAGTTACCTCAGCTATGGAGAGAGTCCTTGTATTGTTGATATCCTCAAGGAAATGTCAAGTAAGTGTTATGTAATGTTAAGATCTTCTGGGAATTTGTTGAACTTTGATCAAATGAACTATAGATAATTAGAAATTATTTCATCAATGTCTTCAAGTTTGTGTCGCTGAAGTTTAAATATTTACTGAAAACTTTGTATAGCAATTATCAATAGTTCAGTCTTACAACAATTAGGTCTGTTGAATGTTTCCTTTATTTAAAGAGTATCGGCATTTATGAAGGTCAAGACAGACATTATCACTATTATCTCAGCAAGTCCTAAATAACAAGCTGTAACGCTAAGGCTAATGTATGTTGAAAGCTGACATTATTGTTTTTATCTGTAACGTGATAATGTGTTTGATGTCACACTGACTGATAATTTTCAGTATCATTCTTCGTTCGTGATATTCACAATATCACTGTGTGAGATCAATGGAAAAATATCTAAAGTACCAATAATTGTTACTACGTTGAGGACAGTTTGTTACTACATCAAGACCAGTTTGTAGCTGTACTCTAGCTTAAAAAAGTGCAATGATATTTATTACTGCTCATTATATTTTACAGACATTATCCAGAAGATATCAGCCATTTCTGAACAAAGAGAATGGTTAACAGAATATGAAGCTCATAATGTAAGTTGTTATAGACAGAGGGGTGATCGTGATCGTATGGTAATTGGATTTACAACTACCTATGCAATCAGTGCCTATCACCACTAATGTTGTGAGTTTCAAACACTCAGGCGAGGTGTATTCGATACAACATTATGTGATTAAGTTTGTCAGTGACTTGTTACAAGTCTGTGGTTTTCTCCGCATACTCCGGTTTCCTCCACCAATAAAGCTGACTGCCACAATATAACTGAAATATTATTGAAAGTGGTGTTAAGTACCATAACTCAAAACCAACCTATTATAGATTAGAAATTAAGGATCATTAGTCTTTATTTTATTTGTGATAATTCATTTATTACCTTTTGCCACAACATAACTTATTGCCATGGATACTCCAGTTTCTTACACCAAATTAACCTTACCTCCATTGTATGACTGATATATTATTGAAAGTGGTGTTAAACTCTGATAAGCATTAAATCATCAGATATAATAGGGATAACAAACCTAGATAAATCTGTTTGGAGTTATAATGTGAAAATAATTGTTCCATGCTGACATCCAATTTCATAAAAAATCCAAAAAAAATCAGGTTGTAACTACCGTCAAACCTGTATTAAGAGGTCACCTTTGGGACAAATAAATTGTGGCCTTATAAGACAGGTGACCTCTTGAAAGAGGTTCAATTCATATGGAATTGCTGTGACAGGAAAAGAAAAAGGTGACCTCTTAATACAGGTGACTGCTTAATAGAGGTAACTTTATAGGCAGGTTTGACTGTTTATACATTGTAATTTTATATGTTTTCTTCTTGCAGTCGTTAATTCTACTGTTACATGCCAGTGATGTTATAGTACTTCATTGCTCCTTACATGCCTTGATTGGATTGGTTCAAAGGTATGATATTAAAAACACATTTTATCAAATTTTTATAAACTTTTTTTTCATTAAATAATTAAGATTTTGTGTACTTATTGAAATAAATATCATTACTTTTATATATTTTTTTTAATCTGACATGTGTATTTGATTTTATTTTGAAAATCATTTGCATTATATTTTAATATGTAGAAATAGACATTATTAGTTTTCTATATAATATAAACTGTTTGACTGAAGTTGTGGAATTCAAAATTTATAAATTAGTACGTAATATTTTATATCGGTACATACTTTAAACATATTTTATTGTTCAAAAAGACAAAAGGTACATAATTTACAGTATTTAAACAAGTTTTTAAGCGAATAACTTGTTACGTAAACAGCTTTCAGACATTTATACATGTATGATTTTTTTTTTTCAGCCCAAAACCAAGGCAAGAAATAGGAAGACTGAATTGTATTGAAATATTGTTGATTATTATACAGGAATATGATAATATGTCTAAAAAGTAAGCTAATATAATAAGTACGTAAACAAAAGATATTGATGTATTTTATATTTATATAATAATGTTGTCAGTGGATGGTGATTTGTGAAAATATATTCACAATCTTCGCCCTAACCCACTTTCCTGAAGCCCAGGACAAGTAAAACTGGATTCGCACAAGTGAAAATTATGAAAGAATTTGTTTGAATAAATAGAAAATTTTTCTAAATTTGGCTTTCGGGCAAGTAGGTGAAAAAACTTAAGTTAAAGACTGTAAAAGAGTCTGATCATATTTCCAATCTCGTTTGATACCAGTATATAATTGACTCGTATCTTAATATTAAAAACATTTTATATTTTCGTATGAGCAATTTAAAACCTTTCTTCAAATCCACTATTTCAAGTAGATTTGTTTGTTTTCTTCAGCCGTGTTGAATATTTTCTTGTTCATTTTGATTGGTACTACCATAGTAAATAAAACTAGGTACATAGGAAAGTTTTATTTATTATTCATTAATAAATCTAGACAATGTAATATATTTTTCTGAATTACTCTGATAAACATTCATAGAAGGGGTCGTCGTGGTCGTGATCGTATGGTAGTTGGATTTACAACTACCTGTGCAATCAGCGTCGATCACCACTAACGTTGTGAGTTCACACGCCGTTCATGACGAGGTGTACTCGATACAACATTTTGTGATAAAGTTTGTCAGTTACTTGCGACAGGTCAGTGGTTTTTTCTGAGTACTCTGGTGTCCTCCACCAATAAAACTGACATCCACGATATAACTGAAATATTGTTGAAAGTGGCATTAAACACCATAACCAAACCATAGAAAGGACCGAAATTTCAACCATTTCTGTTTCAGTGAGTTTTAGGAGTTTTCAGTGTATGGGAAAAATTCTTCCTGTTGTTGGTGAAATTGTTGCCCAGAATTCTTTAGTTTGTTTGTTTGATGGTGTTTAATGCCACTTTCAACAATATTTCAGTTATATCGTGGCGAAAAGTTTTATTGGTGGAGAAAACAGGAGTACCCGGAGAAAACCACAGACATGTCGCAAGTCGCATAGAATTTCAATTTTCATGTATTCATTGTATAAATTATTTTATAGATTGGCAGCCAAGCTGTTACAGTTTATGTGTCAGGATTGTGCTTCACGAGAAATGGTTATGGTGCATGATGGGATACCTATACTTTTGAGGTATGTCTAAACAAATAAAATAAAAACACTTTAAACAGTAGTCAGGGTTACGGTAATCGGTGTTTATCATCTTTTTTCATCAATTTTATCAGTTATAGTAGTTCTCTGATAAGACCACTCTTTCTGAAGTGAAAAAGTGGCCTAGTAAGATTGGTGGTCACTCTTGCGGGAGACTATTTACTAGTATTTTACTATCTCAGTGCATCTGAAATCTGACCTTATAAGAGGACAGTCTTTGAGGGGAACTGACTACTGTATATATACTTGATACTACTATGTACCCCTGACAGATTTTATACCATTAGTACCTTTAGGATGTAACACCCAGACCACCCTTATCAGAACAGGAGGTACAAATACATATATGATATGTCCAGTTAAACCAGCAAGCCAACAATTGTACATCTATTTTTGTATTTACGACATACTCTTGATCTTAAATTTTAATGATAAGGAAAACAAGCTATACATTCTAAAAAATTGGGAATTATCACTTGTCCATGGAAGATTACTGAAAGTTCATTTAAGTATATAAAATGAAAAACAAATAATAACACAATGTCAGAACAGATCCAAAATCTAATAGAAAAACAAAAAATAACACAATGTCAGAACAGATCCAAAATCTAATAGAAAAACAAAAAAATAACACAATGTCAGAACAGATCCAAAATTTAATGTCAGAACAGATCCAAAATCTAATGTCAGAACAGATCCAAAATCTAATGTCAGAACAGATCTAAAATCTAATGTCAGAACAGATCCAAAATCTAATAGAAAAACAAATAATAACACAGTGTCAGAACAGATAAAAAATCTAATAGAAAAACAAAAAATAACACAATGTCAGAACAGATAAAAAATCTATTAGAAAAACAAAAAATAACACAATGTCAGAACAGATCCAAAATCTAATAGAAAAACAAAAAAATAACACAATGTCAGAACAGATCCAAAATCTAATGTCAGAACAGATCCAAAATCTGATAGAAAAACAAAAAATAACAATGTCAGAACAGATCCAAAATCTGATTGAAAAACAGAGCCAAATTTGATATCCCTAACACATATACATGACCGCTCACTCTCATGGCTTTGTACAGGCACTGTGAATTTGTAACATTTTATCTGTCAGAAATGGTTCCATTTGAATATAAAATTATCATAAACACCAGTATTATATAGTAATATTGTATATTTTTCCTGTGTTTTTTTCAGTCAGTTACACAGTGACAATGTTAACCTTTTATGGCATGTAGTTTGGTGCTTAGCTCAGTTATGTGAAGATGTCATCGCTAGTAAAGAAATCACTCAAATGGGTGGAATTCCATTATTGTTATCACTGTTACAGTAAGTTACATTTAAGTAAAGAAATCACTCAAATGGGTGGAATTCCATTATTGTTATCACTGCTACAGTAAGTTACATTTAAGTAAAGAAATCACTCTAATGGGTGGACTTCCATTATTGTTATCACTGCTACAGTAAGTTACATTTAAGTAAAGAAATCACTCAAATGGGTGGAATTCCATTATTGTTATCACTGCTATTGTAAGTTAAATTTAAAGTAGAGAACAAACAAAGAAACAAATTGTATGAATTTGAAGACACCTATTGATGGTTTATGTTATGAAAAAAAAATTAGTTAACATTTCCACCAATATCAACAAAACAAACAACCACCTCTTCAGATCATTGAAGACAAAAAAAAAACATGACATATGGCATTGAAAGGCCAGGTCCAGACTTTGGACATGTACAAAAATGTGTCAGTGTTAAATTTGTTTATAGGATTCCAACCCTCCCCCTATTTATAATTGTATCTCCAAAAGCAATACAGATATAAACAAACAATAAAAAAAAACTCTGCACAGATTCGCTTACACTCAAATTAATTTAAAGACACAACAGATTTTATTGCTTTAGTAGATGACTTTAAAAACCTTTGCTTATTTTTAACTTGTAATTTTAAGAATTTTAGCATCAAAGTCTTTGACAAACCAGAGATATGGTATTTTTGGAATTAAAACAAAATTAATTAAATTTGATATGAGATATTGATATTTATGATTTCCAAAATTGAAAATTTGAGATATTTGTTTTGTTTTTCAGCGATCGAGCGTTTGTTACTGAAAGAATGGAGACAAGTGAAGGGCCCGCTAGTGCTGGACCACACGGACGGACCCCAGTTATTGATGATGTAAGTATAAGCCTATCTTTGTGTTTTATATGAATTATCGAGATGTAGAAATAGTTTGGTTTTTTTTGTAGTTGTTTTTTTGGGGGGATGGGGGGTGGGGGAGGAGGCTGACACTGTTAGTACAGTGAACTTAACAATGACAAAAACTTTCATTGTAGTTTATGGGGATTAACATTTAGATGTATTTGAAATGAAGCAGATATCAATGGACAGAGTATTGCAAAAATTAGTGATTAGCATTATATTTAGATAATTCTTGCAGAATTAATGTTTTCGTACCTTTTGATTGGACAAGAACACTGTCACATGTCTGTTTTTGATTCATTCATAACTCGATGCACTTTTTCGTTTTTGATCCGTTCATAACTCAATGAACTTTTTTGTATAACCAGTATAAACAATATGACGGCCGTCGACAGGAAACTACGATAATGTCCGATTGAAAGCAAGCCTGAAAATCAGTTTAATAATCAAAATAGGCCGGGAAAAGATTCATGTGGAAGAATTATAAGTATTAAACGGTTCTTTTCAGGAGTTCATGCATGTGTAAACGGTGCCGATGCACTCACAAACTTTACATAAACGTCCTTTGGACGTTCATTCATTTTGTGATTGCATCGGAACCGTTTACACATGCATGAACTCCTGAAAAGAAGCGTTTAATCCTATATTAAAATGAAATGGATATCAACAGTATAATGAAAATATTACTTGTGTTAAACAAAATAGTGCATCACTCTTTTCTTCAAGTTTTATTTCTATTTCTAATTCCCTTAAAGGAGCACACATTATTCCATTTGTCAAAATGTCTTGTGTTTGCGACCGTCCAGTCAGCAAAAAAATCTTTTTTTTTGCATTGAAGAATGATTAGTTAATATAATGTGGAACAGTTTAAACAAATACCTGTGTTTCCTTGTATAGAAGAAATATTTAGTATTATATTTTATAACATTTATTTATTAGATTATATGGGAGACTTTGTTTACCAAACCTAAAGGTTTGAAGGTAAACCGTGTGTGCTGTGTATATCATAATTCATCAGGGCACCACTCATCTCTTTAAAATAATCACACGAAATCAAACCCTCCTTTCCCCATTAATTTACTATTTTTTTTTAATGTATCCAGAGTTTAAGATTTGTCATGTTTTCTTATAATAATTTCCCATACCCTTTTATTAACTGAGAAAAACCTGAATATAAATTTGTTTGAAAATAATATGGAAATGAGATTCCCTTTTGTAATCAATACTGGTTTGGTTTATTGTTGAAAGTGGCATTAAACACCATAAACTTTATGGTGTTTAATGCCACTTTCAACAATATTTCACTTAAATTCTGGCAGTAATCAATACTGATTTGGTTTATAGTGTTTAATGCCACTTTCAACAATATTTTAGTTATGTCATGGTAGGAAAAATTACTGATTTCCCCCAAGTAATTCTTTAAAGCTGGTGATAATTATTGACAGCACAGTACATGTTCTAAACTTATTTCATCCTCTTGTCAAAGTAATTCTTGAAGACAGGGTTTTTCACGTCTTGGTCATGATCTTCTGGTAGTTGGATTTCCAAATTACCTGTGCAATCAGTACCTATTATCACTAATGTTGTGAGTTCAAACCCCGCTCAGGTGAGGTGTACTTGATACAACATTATGTGATAAAATTTGTCAGTGACTTGTGAAAGGTTGGTGGTTTTCTCCGGGTACTCTGGTTTCCTCCACCGCTATGATATAACTGATATATTGTTGAAAGTAGCATTAAGCACCATTGATTAAAACCAAACCAAACTAATTCTTGAAAACAGATTCCATGATCTTATCAAAGTAATTTTTCAAGGAATGCTTTTCCGTTCTTAACATAAACAAAATAATTCAAAGCAGATCCTGTGTTTATATCAAAGTAATTTGAAAACAAAAATTATGTTTGACATAAAAGTCACTCCATGCTCCTTTGAGTAGTATTTGTTACTACTCTGATTAGATAAACAGTCTGCCCTAAAATTCATTTATGCACAACCCATATTCATTAATTGCTGTGAGAACTAAGGCATATTTACCTAGATTTGTGTACAGGTGTATTTCTGCTTTGATATAACATCAGGCACAATTCTGCAGAAATTCACTTTTATTTATGTAAATTTTTTTTATCGCACAGGAATATACGATATACCATATGTACATTGTTAGAAAATATGAAATTATTTGTATGAGCTTCAGAAACAGGTAGAAAAACAAGTCTTTTAGATTTTATGGCCAGTTTCACAGTGAATGTGAAATATTTACAGACAGAGTATGTGTATTGTGTTTATCCTGCAATGTAAATAAATACTTATAACAAATGCTAAATTATATTATAAAGAGCAGAAGCAAGCTTTGTTCTAATCATTTTCACGGGTGTCTTGTGTCATGTCTGTGCTACAGTGTTATCATTTCTTACAGTTCACTATACATGAATCAGGTATCAGAAGATTGTTATTTGTATGCTAGACTAATAAAACAAAAGTTTACTTGTTTGCCTTTATTCTACAGTAAATATAACGATTGCAGGATAAATTATTAATATTATGTCAAATATTTGTCAAGTTGTCCAAAATATGCAATTCCTAATGTCTCTTGCTTAATACAAAAAAATGCAAGTTTTTTATCCATTGTCATTGCAGCTGCATAAACATGCATCACAATAGGTATTATTTATAAATGTGGAATTTTATAATTGTCTTTAGTATTTTGAATCTAAGGCACAAGTTAAATATCATTAAGAGAGAAGAATAGAACAAATATCACAATGCAGGAAGACTGATACAGCACTGGTGAAACATAAAACCAATGAAAAATATTAAAAAATATTGAACAATATGAACACTCACAAAATAACCAAAAACAAACATGGAATAAAACCAGACTAAATGATAGTCCAGTTTAAATGGCAAAATTAAGTTTGTGATATAGTAGAAGAAGTATAGCACTATTGGCAGATTTGAGTGAAATATGGTGGATTAAGTCATTCCACTGGTGAAGAATTTTAATTTTATTACTTGATAGGTTTGGTTTTTCAGTTATATCGTGGAGGTCAGTTTTATTGGTGGAGGAAACCGGAGTACCGAGAGAAAACCACTGACCTGTTGTAAGTCACTGACAAACTTTATCATATAATGTTGCATCGAGTACACTTCTCCATAAGCGGGATTCGAACTCACAACTTTAGTGGTGATATTGCACAGGTAGTTGTAAATCCAACTATCGTACGAACATGACCACAACAGGCCCTTGATTATTTGATTAGGAATTTATATACAATAAAACTGATAAATATAGTAATAAAATATTTCCCCTTGATATTCTTTAATCCATTAAGTAAAGAATACACTTAGCCTCTTTGAATTAAAATCAAATGTGTCGTTTTTTTGGTCTCTTGAGGTTCATTGTAAACGGGTTTCACTGTATATAGCAGTGATTATTTTTTTCAGATACTTAATTGATTTCAGTTATTTTCCTCAGACAAAAAAATTCTGAAAGTTGCAGTTCAAGTCAAAAAAGGACCTTTGGTAAGGGGGTGAAAGTGGTTTTAGTTATTTTCATTGATTTTCAATTATTTTATTTTCTAACCAGAATCATCCCTGTATTATTGAAGAATTAATTTACTGGTAATATTTATCAGTACAAAAACAATATTAAACAATTACAGACTTTTGCAGAAGTGAATATGAGTTTATATTGACCTGTAAAATAATATTGACCGAAGCCGAAGGCTGAGGTCAATATTGGTTTTGCAGGTCAATAAAAACTCATATTCACTGATACAAAAGTCTGTAATTGTTTTATTACATATACTATAAGGCTTATGACGTCACCCGGTGAATACCATTATTTATTGACTTCTAGACTTTACTTAGTTAAAGTATGGATATTTACAGTCATTATGTAGTAAACATTTATATGATAGAATATCATGTTTTTTTTTATTAGGCTGAAGAGTTAATGGAGATCCAGTATTCTTTAAGATCAGCTTGTTGTGCAGCTTTGATGGAACTAGTATTAAATGATGCCAATGGACAGTATATTATACAGGCTAATGGCATCTACTCATTAGGCCTGCTTATACTACCACCCTGTAAACAATGTGTGGGAAAGGAAAGAAAATGGGCTAAAAACCTACAGGTATTTAACTATTTCAGTCTAGGGATAGAAACTTAAAGGTATTTACCTATTTCAGTCTGGGCAAAAAACCAATAGTCTAGTAAAAAAAAATCCATAAAATTTGTTTAATCCAATGGGGAAAATTGTTATAAAATGCCTTTCGAGTTAGTTTATCAAGATGTTTTTGGCACAGACTGTTGTTTTATTGGTTGAATTAACTGTTAAATGCTACTGTCAGTAATTTTTCCATAGTGTCACAACAACCAGGTCCTGTGGTCATAAAATTTGGGGAATGAGTTCCGTACTCCTGAAATTATCCAATCAGAACACTATATATCAGGAATCTAAAACTGAAAAGGAGTCTTGAGACCTTAGTCATGGAATTTACACCAGTCCATGTCTATCACTACTTGATACATTCTTATAGATTTAAGGTTGCCTGAATTGCAACAGGTCAGTGCTTTTTCTCTGTGTATTGTTGGTTTCCTCCACAAATATATCTGATTGCCAAGATATGGCTGAAATATTATAGAGAGTGTTTTTACTTTTTTAAATACCAGTATATCATAATTATTAAAAATGTTTTAACTTTTTACAGAGGAATGCATTCAGGGCATTGAGGTTTACATTCAGTATGGAGAGAAACAGACGATTATTTAAGAGACTATTTCCACCAGCATTATTTCACATGTTTATCAGTGTAGGACACTATGTTAAAGATTTATCAGCATATAAAGCTCTGGTGGAGAAAATAAACAGTTATCCTGTAAGTAGCTTTCTCATGTATTATTACAGTGAAACAATCCGACATCCTGTGACATCCGACAAAAATTTATGGTCCAAAAGTGTTTCTTTTAACTAAAATAAAACCTAAGTATTCCGACATCCTGTACAATTCGACACATTGCTTTGGTCCCTTAGTGTGTCGGACTAGATAGGGTCCACTGTATTTCTGAATAATGTACAAAAGGTGAAATAATTATTTCATATCGTAAATTTGTTTCATTAAATCTATCTTTTTCCTTAAAAAAAATATATTAAAGAATTATGCTTATTTTAATGTAAAAAAAAAGCATAATAAGTATGTCATCTTATGCATTATTGATTATGCTTACCTGTTACATACCACCCAATTCGAGTCCTGGTACTGTCAAACTAACGACAATTGAATTGGTATTTGTTGCTTCTCTGAGCATGTATAACGAGGATCAATCTTTCGTTCACTACTTGTAACCCTTCCATTGGTTTCCTTGGTAAAAATTCGACCTTTCTGTCAATTTGATTTATCTTGGAGCCTATTCTTAGTTTTGTCGAAAAATTGTCAATTTGACCTGTCTTCCACATTGACGAAAAGCCTTGAAAATACTGTAATAAAACAAAACAAGATTGCTGAATATTCAACTTGACTGTTTCTTATACAACAAATGTATTATTAAACCATGTGTTAACAATTAAACCTTGTATTAACAAAATTAAAAAGTAAAGATATCTTTCTAATAGGAACAGGACAAAAAACCCTGACAAAAAAGCATCCTGTAATTAAACAATCGTTCAATCTTCTTGTAGCATACATCATCGAAAGTTATTTACTGTGAACTGCGTCAAGTAATAAGATATTTTGTATTTTGCAGTCTGGCGTTGTAGAAGAGATAAAAGCCAACATAATGGAGACAAACCACAACAGGACACCAAATCGTTATATAGGAGATTACGCTGTGTTTGAACTGTTAGGATCTGGAGCCTTTGGTTCTGTGTTTAAAGTTAAGAAACAGTCTGCTGGTCAACAGTTTCTGGCTCTGAAAGAGGTAGTTCATAATATATGATTTATAAGAGTTAGGGCTATGGTGTTTAATGCCACTTTCAACAATATTTCAGTTATATCATGGTGGTCAGTCACTCACAAACTTTGTCACATAATGTTGTATCAAGTACACCTCGCCTGAGTGGGATTCGAACTCACAACACTGATTGCATAGGTAATTGTAAATCCAACTTCCATACGATCACAGCCACGGCCCCTATGATTTTTTAAACGTATGATATTCTTTCTGTGTATTTATAATATAAATGTAGATATCTAAATTAGTGTACACGACACATTTCTGTAATAACCTTCATCATGTACGCTCGCAGTCAAAAGATTGGAAGCCAAATAATCTTAAGCGTCTTTAGGAGCAAGTAAGTCAAAGGGGGAAAAGATATCTGATGGTAGATGAACATGCTTTCTGTGTATTTTAAATAAAAATGTAGCTAAAGGCTTTTTGAATGTGGAATTTACACCTTACATAAAAAAACATGATAAGTACATAGCAGTGTTTGAAATTCCTGGTCGTCTGATCGTCAATGACGACCAAAAACGACTACGGACGACTTGAATTTGTAACAAAGTCGTCCGACTGACGACCTGAAATTTTCTTTTACCCAGATGCTGAAATTTATTCTTTTCAAGTTTTGTGAGTAGATTTTCCTAAATTACCCCTTAACAAAATTAAAGACAATACACAATTAAACTACCACATGTTTGAGAAACGAAAATTGATAAAATACGAGTAATAACCGGAAACGGCATCGGTAATAGATTCCGGTCAAATATCAACAATGCCAAAGTTCTGATGATCGTTTATTTGAAGAGTTTTATATTTATAGCCATTTTAAGGGGAAATTTAGGAAAATTTGAGCCTGGTGATGATGAGGAGGAAATTGTTTCAGAATCAGAGTCTGAATGTGACCTTACTGAACAGAAAGTGGAGAGAGAACTAGAAATTGAATTTGAATTTATTTAAATAAAATTTTATTGTCAAATGTTCAAATAAAACTTATTTGATTTTAATCACTACATTTACTTCTGGAAATAGACCAACCAGTACAAAAATTTCCATTAACTATCAAACCAAAAATCAAAATTATCATTATTGAATAACAGGTTTAGAAAAGCTGGTTTATGTGCCAGGAAATGGTCAGATTGCATATTTTTGCATCTTTTAATCCAGAGCTTCTCATGGGTGCCTTGTGACTTGTCAAGGAAAAATTTCAGTAAAAAAACCCTACTATTTAAAGCTGAGATTTATGTGCCAGGATATGCCCAGAATGCAGGATTTTGCACCATTTAAAAACCCCAGAGCTTCTGGGGACCTTGAGTGGCCCTGACCCTCGGCCGCAAGGACCACCTCGCTTGCGAGGTGGGCTTGATTGGACAACCAAATAATTTTTTGGACAACCTAAATTTTGATTTAGGTTGTCCAAATGACTACTAAATATTTTTGGGAGTTTCTAACACTGACATAGTATTACAAGGTTGTATCTAGAAGAGGGATTGTGAAATTTCTATCTTTGATTTAAAAATGCACACCATTTTATAAAAAAGGAGGGAGCATTAGTAGAAGACATGTAGAATTCTCCCGTGTGTACATTTTATGGAACCTTGCCTGCACAAATGTTCGTAAATTGTCTCTCTTTTTCATTGCAATGTTGCATTTATTCCTTTTTGCAAAATCGTAGATTCAACCTTGGTATTATTCCATGATGTAATCTCAAATGACACTATCTTATTATTTCTTTTATGTCTGATTGATGTAAAATATTGAATGATATTTGTTTTACAGGTTAACATAGACAATCCATCATTTGGTAAGAACAGTCTAGAGAGAGACCAAAGTGTGGGAGAAATCATGAATGAGATAGCCATTATAAGAGAACAAATGAAGCATCCCAATGTTGTTAGATTTCATAAAACTTTTGTAGAAAGTAAGTTATCCATGAGTATATAACAAACATGCCATGCCCAGTTTTTAATGGGGTTCGTGTTACTCAATCTTTAGTTTTCTGTGTAGTGTTTTGTAGATTGTTGTTTGTTCTTATGTACTTTTTCTTTTGGTCATTGTGTTGTCTGTCCTTTTTCGATATACAGATTTTGATTACCCCTTTGGTATCTTCATGCTCTTCATGTTAACAAATATAAAATAATGTAATTTGACTCGGCTACAGAGATGTGCAAAAAGTATTTGTCAATGTAATTTTTTTTCTATATATTTCTTTTAAAATCACTTAAAAAAAAGAATTATCCTGAGGTAAATTCTAATTAAAATGTATATATGTAGTTTTCTATAGTTATTCTACAAATAATTTTTTGAAGCCTGGTTTATAAATATTCACAATTTTAAGATGGGTGAATTTAGTAGTTTATTTTACTATAAAAGGATTATAGGTATTTCATTTATATCATGGTGGTCAGTTTTTTGTGTGGAGGAAAGTATCATGAGAAAACCAGTGATATTTCACAAGCTAATGACAAACTTAATCACAAAAAGCTGTGTCTAATACACACTACCACATGCAGGAATCAAACTCTTTGTGGTGATAGACACTGATTATATAGGTAGATGCACATACAACTATCACATTTTTGCAGCTATGACCTGAGTTCACCCCTCAATCTTTAGCAGTGGTCCAATGGCCCACGGCCAGTGAAAATTGATTCGAACCAGTGGCTTTTGCAAAAAAATTTCAATAGAATCTATATAAATATTCTAATTTTGAAGTTTTCGGGCCAGTAAATTCGAAAGTCTAATTTCAAAAACTGCTTTAGTTTTCTGTTTAGTGTTTTATATATCTTTGTTTGTCCTTTTTCTCTTGGCCATAGCATTGTCTATCCTTCTTGGATTTACGGCTTCTGATTACCCCTTTGGCATCTTCAAACTTTTCAGCTTAGAACACTGAAGTATTATTCTATTACAGATCAGAAATTGTGTATTGTTATGGAGTTGATTGATGGGATACCATTAGAAGAACATTTAAATAATCTGAAAGATAAAAATGAAAAATTTGCTGAAGAAAGGATATGGAAAATATTAATGCAGGTTAGTAAGTCGGAGTGGTTGCTAAATATAATAACAACTTGTTTAGTAATTATTATGGATGATTAAGTGATAGATCAGACAGATTTGGCAGTTGCCATGCCTACAAGTTGTATTCGTAAAGAAAACGTTTTTTTTCACCAAACCAATTCAAAAATGGACAAAAGTTCATATGTCCCAAATTTTGACATGGTCATGACTTTTATTTGGATTATTATTGTCTCAACATAGTAAAGGCTATAAAAAAAATACATGCACAGTGTTAGGACATTAGTTTACTAATTGATCCACAACTAACAAATTTAACTTTTAGCTGTTAATGGATACCAGACCAGTGATAACCCCACAACCCATGACACCAAAAATCATAGTCCTGACCTACCCTTCATTATCCTTTTAATGGAATAGTTATAATTGAAAATTCTTTTAGTTAAAATGCAAAGTACTATGAGTGATATAATTATCTCTCTTTCATAACTTGTTTGATGGAGTTAACTTGTAAATGTTTCTCACCTTGTGGAGATATGTAAAATTTGTAGTAGTCAGTAGCACTTCTCAGTAGTTTGCATGATTGTTAGTGAAGTTCTGAAGATTTTGTGTTCCATACACAGCCAAGTCAAACAAAAGACTATAAAATTCTTTGCTTGAATGTTGATTTTATTACCAGTGAATTACAATACAAATAATTTATATTTCCAGATGGTGCTTGCTCTTCGATATCTTCATAAAGAGAAAGGAATTTTACATCGAGATTTGGCTCCTAAAAATATCATGTTGGGAGAAAATGACAAAGTTACTGTCAGTAAGTACAGCAGAAAATTGTGGTGCAGAAATTAATAACAAAAGCATAGTTTTGACAATAATTTGAAGTTAAGTAAGAAGCTCTGTAGGATTTTACTTCTCAGTTATCATGTGTGATGAGCTGATAGTCACTGTTTATTCTAAATGTATAACTTTTTATCGTTAACAATGTACAGTAAAACCTATCTGATCTGAACCCTGCATAAAATGTAGGAAATCTTTGTTAATTTAACCTGTATAAAATGTAGGAAATCTTTGTTAATTTAACCTGTATAAAATGTAGGAAATCTTTGTTAATTTAACCTGTATAAAATGTAGGAAATCTTTGTTAATTTAACCTGTATAAAATGAACACCTTTCTATTCAAGAAGGTTCAGTTTAAACAAGTTTCACTGTCTGTAAAAAAAGTCCAATCCTTATCTACAGTCTAATAAACTTATAATGGAATCTTTAGGAGGACATGAAATCTTTTCAATATATCCAGACTTCAATATAACCAGACCTGAGATATACATGTACTTAGGGTGGGTTGACTTAAGAAGATTTATTGGATAAATAATCTGTTAATTATAGCTGATTTTTTTATTTATCGGTAATTTGTTACAGATTCCTTTGATCTTTACTACCCGATAAATTTAGTAACAACGCTCAGTTGACCACCGACTCGTGATACAAGAAATTATCAGCTGTTGGCCATTTGTCATGCACAGTCTAACGTGACGTCACTAAACCTTTCATTAAAAAAAAAGGTCAAAACACAACAAAATAATCACAAAGCTGTGTTAAAATTGTGAAATTACCGATTAAAAAATTATTAGTATTAAAAAAAAGGTCAAAACACAACAACAAAAATCACAAAGCTGTGTTAAAATTATGAAATTACCAATAAAAAAATTATTAGTATTTTTTTCGCTCAACAAGGATTATCAGGTCCATATCAAATTCGCTCTTCGAGCTCATCTGATATGGACCAGATCATCCTTGTCTTGCGAAAAAAAAAATTATAATCCATTTCATTATAATTGGACTGGAATGTTTTTTGCCAAGTTCAAAATGTCAGGACCTAATTTCTTTACATCTGTACTTATATTTATAGTAGATTGGAAAAAAAGCCATCAATTAGTAGAAAAAAAATCTGCAATTGGTAATTAATCTTTGTAAATTTCATCTAATTTTGGTTTTATTCACACAAACTTCTTTTTCCTGTGTTTGTTGGGCCTAAAGGGGTTTGTTTGATACACCAAAGCATTCTGTGCTTGTCCAAATATAGTATTGTAATTTTTGCTATGTTAATTTCAGCTGATTTTGGTTTGGCCAAACAGAAGAGAAGTGACTGCAGTAAAATGACGTCAGTTGTTGGTACTATTGTTTACTGGTGGTACGTGTTTATTATATAATTTTCTATGTGGCAGCAATCATGTCATAGTTGGATTATGGTCTACCTATGCAATTGATACCTATATCAAGCTTCAGTTTTCAGTAATTTATGGCAAATTGGAGGTTTTCCTCCATTCATAAAACTTACAGCCATGAAATAACTGAAATATTGTTAAAAATAACATCATACATCGTCTGTTTAAAAAAAAAAAAAAAGTGTCCATTGAGACAACTTTTGGTAGAGAAGTGATAAATCCTCAAAGACATGAAACAAATAATTTATTATATCTTGAGAAAGTATTTTTTTCTTTCATTAAAAAATTGTTTCTAAAATAAACTGTTTTGTTCTCTATATAATTGAAATAAATTGGACTTACAATTTTATCTTTTGTATTAAAAAAAAAAATCTCCATCGTAATTTTATTCTTTTTATCGATTTACAGTCCTGAAATTGTACAGAATCAACCATATGGTGAAAAAGCAGATGTGTGGGCCCTTGGATGTATACTATATCAGATGTGTGTGTTAAAACCCCCTTTTTACAGTGATAACATGCTGTCCTTAGTAACTAAGGTATGTTAATAGATAATTGCATCACAGTTTAACAATTTTTCTTGGATTATTTCCCTTTGTTTTTATTACAGCAATATGAAATTCATATGTAAAAACTATTAACATCCTAATTGCTTAGTAATCAGTAAATAAAGGCAAATGAAATTCATAACTGTATACTCAATACAACATTATGTGATAATGTTTGTCAGTGACTGGCGAGAGGTCAGTAGTTTTCTCCAGGTACTCAGGTTTCATCCAGCAATAAAAGTGACAGCCATGATATGACTGAAATATTGTTGAAAGTGGCGTTAAACTCCATAACCCTAACCCTAAACCCCCTTGCCCTCGGGAATAATAGCCCTGCAGAAGATCCAGTGATTGTATTAAAAATGTAAAGATTCCTTATTAAATTTTTCAAATATTGCATAATGGCTTGGAAATAATTTTGTTACTCAAGCATATTAAAATGTACTTTATATTACAGATATGTTCAGCTTCTTATGAACCTATTCCTGTTGGTACTTATTCAGATAGAATGATTAGTGTTGTAAAAAAGTAAGTATGTGCTTGTAATGAGAAAAATATACCTGAAAGTTCTTAATAATATAACTGTGTAAAGGGAAACCCACAAAGATGTATACATGTATAATGAATGTATTTCATATATTCTGGTATGCCAAACTGTGATACTAGTGATGTCGTATGTTGAAACCTACAAAACTGACATTATTTTGTTTATTGCTAACATAATAACCTCATAATGTCACAAAATGACATGATTTTTTTCTATCAAGAGTCACTTTGTTGATATTGATAATAATGTTTGATGAGATCAAAGGAAAATGTCAAATTAGTGATAATAAAAAAAACATTGTTCCTTTGGTCAGCTTTTCTTTGTGCACAATTGTTTTACAGTTGGTTCATTGAAGAACCAGAAAGGAATCTGTAAAAAAATGGTTTTGAATGATCCGGCCTAGACATCAAGCTTCAATGTTTTATTTTTCAGTTGTATATGTGAATCTGCTGAGAAGAGACCTGACATTGTAGAAGTAGCTTCAGCCATGGCAGATAAATTAATGGTCTACATTGATAGCATGGCTACACAACAAACTACCATGGAGAAAAAACTAGAAAAGGAAAGACATAAGGCTCAAAGGTAACTTAAAGAGAAAGTACTTAATAAGGCCACTCCAAAGAGAAAGTAAAACAATGATACAGTAGTCCCCTGTTATAAGGCCACTCCCACTAAAGGCCATCCTATTTAGGCCAGACTTCAGATACACTGAGTTCGTAAAATACTACTAAAATGTCTCCCTCAAGAGAGGCCACCAACATCTCTTGTAAGCCCACTTTTTCATTGAAAAAAGGATGGCCTGATAATAAACAAATTTAATGTTGATTAATATTTAGTGGATTTACAAAATAAAAATCAAATGTTAAGGTTCTGACCCCATAAACATCATGATGTCTGACCCAATATAACCTTACAAAACATGTGAACTCTAGGGCTTATCATCCTTCTCCTGTAACCAATCGTGGTGGTAAGATTTTGCCAGCGACATTTTCATTGGTTTATCTATAGTTCATCTAGATGTAAGGTTAAATGTAATTGCAATAGAGGTAAATGGAACATAGTGTATTTAACCCAGGATTTAAAGCAGATTGGGAGATTTATTTTCACATAATAGTAGGACTCTCTTATCACTATGATTCTGAAATATGGTGTGTGTTCAGTGAAATATATTGCTTTTGTTTTTCCAGGCATTACTTTGAAGCCAATCAAAACATGCAGAATTATCATCGTTTGTTTTTATTGTCACAAGAACGTTATGATCGTCTAGCCAACTTAGCTGGTAGTGGAGGAGCCTCTGAACTGAAGGATGCCGATATCTTGGATCCAGCGTTTGTAGATATTGAATTGTTAAGGAATTCTGGGTGTAATTCTCAATATCAAGATGTGGATGACAATGACAGAGGTAAAGCAGTTTATTATCTTCTACACATTTAATGTTTTATTCAGGTTTAGGTTTAGGCTAGGGTTATGGTGCTTTATGCCACTTTCAACAATATTTCAGTTATATCGTGACGGTCAGTTTTACTGGTGGAGGAAACTGGAGAAAACCACTGACCTGTCGTAAGTCGCTGACAGAGCTATCTGTTAGATGATTTATTGATTGTTGGTAACTTAACCTCTAGTGGCAAATATTTCATGCATATTCAGGACTATTTCAACACTCTTCTTCCAATACTCTGCGATTTGCAGAGTATTGGAAGAAGAAGAAGTACCTAATTTATACAGAAACAAGGGAAGGATGGGACAATGATTTGCCACTGCCATTGGACAAGTATGGAGAGTTGGATAGAAACAAAATATTGTGGCTTTTGTAATGGCTACAATGTGCCTTCTCTTTCAAAATCCTTAAGAGGTTATTAACATGCAGGGAGCATGACGCTCTCCAAAAATGTTACCTATCATGGTACACAGTCCAGCATTCCATATCATAACCTGACAGTCCCTCATTGAGAGGACAATCCCTATCAGCCACCTGTTACAATGCTGGGAGTTCTGTGGATAAGTCTTGGGAACCGTCATTAGTATCTAACCCCTATCAGCCACCTGGTGACACACTGGAAGTTCTTTGGGTTGAGTGACAATCACCAGTACCCAGCCATTAAGTAAATGTACACTATAACTATAAATGAGTAATCAAACTTTTATATGTGTTATGAATGAAAATTATTATCATAGTATATTTTTTAAAATAGTTTATTTTTATCATATCTTTCGATAATTTCAGGTTGGACAAGTGACGATGATAGCTATCCAAGCAGTGAAAATGACAGCAGAGAAAACAGTGCTGGTAGTCAGCGATCACTTAATCGCTCAAGTCTCTATATAACTCATCAGCTATCTAAACCTCCGGTAACAGCTAAAATGTTACGAGGCAGCAAGTTGAAAAAATCCAAATCGTCGATCACACCTTTAAACTTGGACATTCCTATACCGTCAAAAACTAGTCGTGATTCAGGACTAAGTTCTGGTGATCCATCGCCTAACAATAGTAATAATACTAGCACAGCTGTTTCACTTGATCCTTTAATGAATGGACATTTACAAGGATTGGCTGCCAGACGGTACCATCGATCTAATAGCAGTCCAACGGTGAATGCTATGCGTTCTAGTAAGAAAAAAATAAAACGTCCGAATAGTGCAAATACTCCTACTTTGACAATATCACAGCGTCGTGTGAGACAAATTAGTGACCCGATATTACAAATGTTACATCAGCTTCATAAGATTCTATATATAACTCAGTTACCACCCACGTTGAAGCCACACAAGAAACGAAGGATGATTGAGAGATTTAAACGGGCTTTATTTGCTCCACAAAGTACAACTTTTAATCTGAAAAGTGAATTGAAAAAGGTAAGTGTACTATACAGGTTAGGTTTTTCACTTTCTATAGGTAATTAAATATTATGTATTTTTCTTACAATCTGACAGTATTGTAACATGTACAAAATAACCTATTCAAGAGTTTGTCTGGAAACAGTGAATAATTTGTTTCAAACTAATAAAATAAATGATAAAGAATACCGAATGGGCAATCAGAAAAAGGACAATCCAGAGAAACTGGCAACATAGGGTACACAAGACGAAGAAAAACAAAACAAAAGCACAGCACAATATGCTAGATTAGATGTATGTTGGTATGTTCTGTCTTTATAAAAAATAATCTTGTTTGCAATTTCACTAGCATCTAACAACATCTTGTTTGAGGTCGTGTCATGGTTAACAACATCTTGTTTGAGGTCGTGTCATGGTTAACAACATCTTGTTTGAGGTCGTGTCATGGTTAACAACATCTTGTTTGAGGTCATGTCATGGTTAACAACATCTTGTTTGAGGTTGTGTCATGGTTAACAACATCTTGTTTGAGGTTGTGTCATGGTTAACAACATCTTGTTTGAGGTCGTGTCATGGTTAACAACATCTTGTTTGAGGTCGTGT
>MJUT01040581.1:740734-751110 GCA_002080005.1 Gigantidas platifrons | reverse complement strand
GAAAAAAGGGCAATAACTCCAAAATGGGTAATGGAATTTACTTCAAAATTGCAGGGTATGTAGATCTTGACATGGTGAACATGTTTGAAGTTTAAACTTAACATCTATCTCTTATAGCTTTTGAATAAAAGGACGAAAAGTAGTAAAATTTTGAAAATTTTATGAATAAAGGGAAATAACTCCAAGATGGGTAACCATATTTACTTCAAAATTGCAGGGCTGGTAGATCTTGACATTGTGCATATTTTTGCAATTTAAACTTAACATCTATCTCTTATAGTTTTTGAAATATAAGATGAAAAGTATTAAAATTTTGGAAATTTGATGAAAAAAGGGCAATAATTCCAAAATGGGTAATGGAATTTACCTAAAAATGGCAGGGTAGGTAAATCTCAACATGCTGCACATTTTTGAAATTTAAACATAACATCTATCTCTTATAGTTTTTGAAATAAAAAACAAAAAGTATAAAAATTGTGAAAATTTGATGAAAAAAGGGCAATAACTCCAAAATGGGTAATAGGATTTACTTCAAAATTGCAGGGTAGGTAGATCTTGACATGCTGCACATTTTTGCAGTTTAAACTTAACATCTATCTCTTATAGTTTTTGAAATATAAGACGAAAAGTATTAAAATTTTAAAAATTTGATGAAAAAAGGGCAACAACTCCAAAATAGGTCATTAGATTTACTTCAAAATGGCAGGGTAGCTAGATCTTGCTGTGCTGATCATTTTTACCCCATGTCTGATTTTTGATATTATTACCCAAAAACCTGCAATTTTACCATATGTTCTATTTTTAGTAACAGCGGCCATGTTGGTTGGTGCACGACATCACCGGACACAATTTTGAAACTAGACACCCTAGTGATGATTCAAACCAAGTTTGGTTTCAATTGGTCTAGTAGTTTCAGAGGAGAAGATTTTTGAAAAAGTTTACGACGGACGACGACGACGGACGCCAAGTGATGGCTAAAAAGTCAATGACAACAGACAACAATAAATGATACTAAAACTTTTGAAATGGAAATTACTTGTTAAAATTCAATCAACCTGCCCAAACAATCTAACATCGATGAAAAGTTTCCCAGAAATCAAATTTAAATGCTTCAGAACAGTTGCTAGTCATAGATTTTCTTGCAACACAGATAGACTGATGACAAAGCAACATTTTGAAAAGAAAGCATAAGACTGCTGATAAAGCAACATCATGAATAGAAATTTAAACAGTGATGGTCAACAATTCCATCAATATCAACAAAATGTACAATTACCTCACAACTCAAATCATTGAACATGGAAAAGACCATGACATATGATGCTAGAAACCCAGGTCCTGGCTGGGGACAGGCACAAAAATGTGGCAGGTTTAAACCAGTAAATGGTATTACAACCCTCCCTTTTTTGTTGGCTATAGATAGGGAACAGACTCAGATAGTAAACTATGTACCTCACTGGTCATAATGACACAAAATATGCTCTTTCTGATGCCTGTATTCATCCTCTGTTTCTTGGCCAAGTCTAATATCTTAGAACTCATCTCTCCTAGTACAGTTGTCTGTACCTTTTCAGATGGATCTGTAAAAATAAAAACATTTGAAAATATATACTTTCACTTTCATTTCTACAAAATAATATAAGGGACCGTCAAGGTAGTTAATTCATGGTAGTTGTGTATTTACAACTACCTATGCAACCAGTGCCTATCACAACTAACATTTTGAGTTTGAATCCTGCTCATGGCGAGGTGTACTCAATACAACATTATGTGATAAAGTTTGTCAGTGACTTGCGACAGGTTGGTATACACCATAGCCCCAAATTAATATATTTCCATGCTGTTATTCAAAAGTCAAAGGGACCGGTAATTTCACTAAATTCTGCACTCTTTCTATTTAAGCATTCAAACTGTGTTGTCAGGCTAAGTATTTGTTATATACGGTCACTGACCCAAAATATAGCTCTCTGAAACCCGATTCATGTAGAATGAACGGTAAGAAACAAGCAACAGTATAAGTGTGGATATGATAGAGAAGACACTCGTAAACCATTAAAATGATGCTTTTTTTCTGCTCTTTTCAGAAAATTTGCCAGTTGTTTTGGACTTTTTGACATTGTAGGATATACACAATATACATATGTACATATATTTCATATTTTGAAATATCAACATGCTTAACTTTCTGGAATAGAAAGCATTATTCTGTGATGATGATAGAGAAATGACAGTTCTGCGCCAGGCAGCAGAAAGGTTCAGCATGTCATTTAAATTTAGCAGTATCATGTCAACCTTGACAGGTTCGATAAATATTGATAAAAGTACAACTATGATATTCTCAATAAGGTATTTAAAACATAGCATGGGTAACCCTTATCATTAGGCCTAAAAAAAAATAATTCTGTGTTTCCAGTAACCGACCGACCCTATTTTTACGGAACCGACCCTAATGTCATTTTGGCAACAAAAAAAACAAAAAAAATAAATAAAAAATCGCGGCAAATCCGGATCGCGGTGATTTCCGTTTCCGGACCGGACTCCAAATTTAGTGTATGCGGTAAAAACTAATTTTGGAACAAAGTATATCAGCTTCTCTTCTCATGAAAAAGAGGTAACTGTATTTGTGCAAATGCTAGATACAGCGGCTGAAACTGGAACAAAGAAAGCAGTAAATGCTTTTGAAGTTTTGATGGCTGGTGGAAGAAAATATGCTAAGAAAAAACCTCAAAGTAGGTTATAAAAATATAAAATTATGGTAGTTGTGGCATGTTTCTGCTAGCATAAGGGAAACTGGCCAACCACAGCTGCAATTTTTTTTTTAAATAATTCATATAACCAGTACCAAGTCTTCATAGCCATCCCCACAGAATCAAATGGTTTCCCCTAAGTTACAATAATTCAAAATTTTAGTTTCAGATGGAATTTTAATTTATTATAAAAAAAAAAAAAAGAAAGACTGCCCCTTCTCAGATACTATTAATGCACATTCTTTCTCTTGAATTCTTTATATTAAATTCCAACCTGACATTGTACTCACCCCAAACCGTGAAAACCAGGCAATTCACAAGCAAACAGTTGAATTATTTTGTTTCAATGTGTCTTATATTATGCATGTACGTTGTATTTATACACCCATTCTTTACCTGTGTCTGTCCACCTTTATATCCCAAAAAATGTCTGCCCAGTATATATTTTCCGAAAGGATTATTTATATCAGTACTTGCTACATGTATTATTAATATTAAAGTGTACATATAAATGTCAGAGCATAAGTTGGCCCAATTTTGTTTTGGGTTTCAAGATGCAATGTTTTTCTTTGTCACAAGAGTTTTGAATTGTTGAATTGCCATTTACAAAGTGCTCTCTACTTTTTAAAGTATTTTTTTATTTTGTTTTATTTATATTATATCAACAGTTGGTCCAACATCAAATCCATTTTTGAGGTTGTAAGTATTATTAAAATTAAAGACATAATACTATGTACAGAAACGTGTATCAGACTGCTGGTAACAGCAATATTTAAACTTGGTACTCATACTTTAAAAGACAGTAAAACAGATTTTGAATTCAAACCAAAATTTTGTGCTTTTTATGTGGCCACATCGGACTCTTGGTCAATTAATAGTCATAACACCTCTGAAACATGCACAGAACATGGAGGTTCTAAACATGTGGCAATATATACAGCAGGAACATATCAACTACCGTATTTTACGGACTATAGGTCGATGGGGACGATAGGTCGAATCGCTGCTTTTCGGCAATTTTTTTTGGGGAATACTAAGATAGGTCGAAGCATTCCATAGGTCGAGGATGCCGATGACAACTTGGATAAATATCGTCACATCGAACAGGTTTTTTTTTTGTTACATCGGATCGGTAAACATTTGTCCTATAACGTTCTTCGGTAAGTATATGCAAGTATTAATTCAAGAATACTATTCTTATGTGTCATAAAAGAAATAATTATGAAAGTTAAATTAAATAAAATTTTGTTTTTAAACTTATGTTTGTGTGTTTTTTTATGACGAGTCCGGTTTATAAACCCAGACATCGACGACATTCAAATCAGGCCATCTGTGGGTGTCACAATAGATGGTAAACGGATGTTCATACAATAAAATAATTAAGCTGTCAAAACAATGTATCACCTTGTGCAGTTTTATTGACACACATTTAAACTGTGTTCAATTATTAGTACACAATTTATGTGATTGTCTCGGTCCAGTAAATTTTCAATCAGCTGATCAAGATAAGTGCCGACAGAGGTTCACCTGTGTTGATTATCTCATGGTGATTATTTTATTTGTTCCTAATTGACCAATTCAAGTGTAGAACATTATAGTTTAACGAAATCGAAAATTATTTTCCAGTACATTTAGTATAAAAAGCTTGTTCACCACGTGTATTGTGAGATATAATATTGCAACCGCCATGTTTTACTACAACCTCGTGCGCATGCTCGTGTTCGGTACCCCTCATGTTTGATGGAAAGCTATAGGCCTATAGCTATATTTAGATATTTTGTGATAATAATTTTATAAACGATCCACCCTGTGATTTTTTTTTCAACAACATACATTTTTTATAGTATATAATTTTTTATTATACAATACAATATTGAACTGATTTTCGTTAACACTTCATTTTTCGATCATTGAATATTGATTTTTTTTTTCGGATGTTGAACATTTTATTCCCGGAATTGCACCCCCTGTTAGTGTTAGTATATTTTTATTGCTTTAATTAAAAAAAAATAACACCAAGAACATCGATAATTTCAGTCTTCTCATTCAGGAAAAAAACCTACAGCAAAATAAAGGTATACTGTCAACAAAATCGTCATTTTTATAGAGATTTTTTTTTAGGGATTCCAGATTTTTCAACTTCATCCTTGTATAGGTCGATGTGGACGATAGGTCGAAGCCAGCGTGTTGAGGAAAAAAAATATCGACCTATCGTCCGTAAAATACGGTACTCTTAATCTATATTAAAAAAAAAAAAAAAAAACACCTACCTACCTACCCTATTTTTTTTGGACCCGTTACCAGAAACACAGAATTTTTTTTTTTTGGCCTTACTGAAAAATGAATTGGAAGGAGTATCTCGAAAATAAGTATTTCGATACATCAAGTATTTGACTTTCTGGAATGAATTAAGCTGAAAACTACAATGAACGCATGGACCAATGGTATCCAAGGAAACGACTTATCTGAGTTGGAGATAATACGATTTAACTGTTAATTTTATTTTTAAGACCACAAACAAACTGTTTTCTTATGCTTATTTCCCCTGGCGTAACACAAAGCATCAGTTGAAATTTACTGCCAGAAAAAATGTTTTGCTAAAGGCTTGCAAATATACTCAAACATTCATCTTCAAAATTTAGTATGGGTAACACATGAGACAGTAATCCTGTGTTTGATATTCACTTACAGGGGTTTGGGTGTGCCACTCAACAACTGGCAGTCAGTTTTATTGGTGGAGGAAACCGGTGTGCCCTGAGAAAACCACTGAGAGACCACAAGTCACTGACAAACTTGATCAAATAATGTTGTATCAAGTACACCTCGAATTAGTGGGATTCGAACTCATAACTTTAGTGGTGATAGGCACTGATTTCATAGGTAGTTGTAAATCCAACTACCATACTATCACGATGGCCCTTATTCGCTGTCAGTATTTATTTGAGTTTACCTTCAGGTTCCTTTTCAATACCGCTTTCTATAAAAACAAAATTGGCAGATTTTATCACTTCTAATGCATGATAGGCAGGATTTAAGAAATTTGCATTGTATCATTGATCAGAAATTAAAATGACTCAATGACCTAATGACCTTTGACACTTACCTTCTAGTTTATCAATTCTTCCTTCCCAAGCTGACCCTACGACCCACCAACGACCTTTATCTTCAGCATTCGTCAAGTCTTCTAATCCAATTCTGAGTTGATTACAACCAAGACTAGCTAAAATAAATTAATAACATGAAAGAAACTGTAATACAGTCAGATAAATATGGTTTAGCAAGAATGGATAGTTACATAGCAACATTACATCATAGGCGAAGCCCGATATGTGAGATGCTATGAGAAGTCTATTTTGAGCTAAACATATCAATGAGGACTTTGTCAAGGTGATGTAACATCACATAGTTAAACATAGGAAATCAACGATGATTATTCAAATCAAAGATAAATGATTTTTTTTTAATTGTATTTCAGTTATAGAAGTATAATAGTTCAGCTGTTTATTGTTCAAACAAGAACAAAACATCAATCATTTAAGTATAAAGTAATTCTCTGTGATTAAAATCAAATAGATTTGACAAATTGTACATTCAAACTTGATGGTAGAAAATGTAACGCTGTAATCACAGATTTTTATAGTTTTAACTCACTAGTACAAATCATCATCTCATTTAAAGTAACTTCTTCTCTCCAGGATATAGCTGACAAATTGTTCTACTGATGTTAGATAACAATCAATAACTCTTTTCAGATGGACCAATATCTAATTTGTCTTATATAGTACCTGATGAAGGTTATTTAAGAAATGCATCGTGCACATTAAATTAGATATGTTTTTCTTGTAGTAAGCAGGTGGATGTTTTCATACCGTTAACTGTCGTGGTCTTGTTCATATGATACTTGGATTTACAACTACCTGTGCAATCAGTATCTATCACCACTAAAGTTGTCAGTTCGAACATCGTTCATGGCGAGGTGTACTCTATACAATATTATGTGATAAAATTTATCAGTGACTTGCGACAGGTCGGTGGTTTTCTCCTGTTTCCTCCACCAATAAAACTTACTGCCACGATATAACTGAAATATTGTTGAAAGTGGCATTAAACACCATAAATCTAACCCTAAACCATACCTTTAACATGATTCCTAGCAGTTTTTTTCATCTGTTCAAACTGTTCAGGATCATAGTTTGGAATCTTCCTCATATTATTATTCTTAATGGCTAATAATACTTCTAACATGAACTTGACACGCGTAGAATTAGTTGTATCAACATGAGTTGCCTTTCCCTGAATCAGTAATATAACATCCTTCAGTGTATGTGGATCGTCTTTCCTTAAATTGAACCCTCCATCTATAAATAGAAATTAATGCATAATTATAAGCAGGATAGAATCCCATGTATCTTCATGGGTTGTCCCCCCCGAATCAGTAATATAACATCGTTCAGTGTATGTGGATCGTCTTTAAGGAAATTCCTTAAATTAATCCCAACATCTGTAAATTGGAATAAATGCATAATTATAACCAGAATAGAATTGAAAGTATCTTCATGGGTTGTTTTCCCTGAACCCCTTCAAGAGCTGTTTCATAATTTTACATCCTTGTATATGGATCAGCTCTCCTTATACTGAACCCTTAAATCTGTAAATGGAAGTGAATACATAAAAATAGCAAGGATAAAAACAGATCTACTTTCAGGAACTGCTTTCCCTTCCGGAGCACCTGAGTTCACTCCAGGTTTTTAGTGGGGTTCGTGTTACTCTATCTTTAGTTTTATGTGTATGTTTTGTAGATCGTTGTTGTTTGTCCTCTTGTACTTTTTCTTTTGGCCATTGTGTTGTCTGTTCTTCTTTGATTTATGGATTCTGAGTACCCTTTGGTATCTTCAAAGTATTCTTCCTACTTCAATACAATCTACAATATTACAACAATTAATATAAAATAAACATACTCACTTTTGAGAAATAGTAAAATAAGTTCAATGTCTTTTTCTGTAAATCGCTCCACAAGTTTTCTAATAATGTCAAACATCAGTATACAATGAACAACCTGTAAAAAAATATGCTGAAAAAATAAAATTTTTGGGCAGTCATGGTATTTGTATGGTAGTTAGATTTCCATAGGTCTAAGTATACAATCTGTGCCTATCACTACTAATATTGTAAGTTTGAAGTGAGGTGTACTAGATACAACCTTATTTGATAAATTTATAAAGACACCCCTTCTACAATGAAAAATAATAGCGGTGACCTCTCATGAGACGGGAATTTTGTAGTATTTTACTATCTCAGTGCATCTGACATCTGGCCTGATAGAAAGAGTGGCAATTGGTAGGAGTGGCATTTTAAGAGGAGGGTTATTATACTCTTGTTTTATCCACCAATAAAACAGACTGCTATATAGTTACAAGTGACATTAAACACCAATATTCTACTCTAATATACAATTTAACATACAACACAAACCTTAAAGTTATAAAGATGAGCAAATAATAATAAAACATTATCTAAGTATTTTCCCTCCATATCTTCCCATGATGCCTTTAATCTTTGAGCTAACTGCTGTATAAACAGTCCACCTGCAAAAAAATATATAAACTGAATTATGATTGAACAATTCAACTTCCTGTTTTGGTTTAAAACACATTTCATTTCCGAGGTGTACTTGATATAACATAAATAATGTGATAAAGTTTGTCAGTGACTTGTGACAGGTCGGTGGTTTTCTCCGGTTTCCTCCACCAATAAAAATGACCACCACGATATAACTTAAACTGAAATATTGTTGAAAGTGGTGTTAAACACCATAAACCATCATTTCCGAAACATATGTAATAAAAAATACAAATTACAAAAATAAAACTAAGGATTAGAATTTTGAATTTGAATTTTGGTGTTTAATGCCACTTTCAGCAATATTTCAGCTATATCATGGCGACCAGTTTTAGTGGTGGAGGAAGCCGGAGTACCCGGAGAGAACCACAGACCATGGGCAAGTAACTGGTATAACTTTATCACTTGCGGCTGCGAGTCGAGTGCACTCTTTTTTGTAATTTACAAAGCTGGGTGCGAACCCACGCCATATTGGTGATAGGCTTGTACGAGTTGTTAGATCCAGCGACCTAACTCATTGAGCCACCCGGGGCCCCTAAGGATTAGATAACAAGTAAAACTATGGTTATATGAATCTGTCACTATAAAATAAGATACAAAATCTACATGTTTATCAACGTCACAGCATCAAATAAGTCTGCCATTTTTATTTCAAATGATGACCTTACTATTGGGTCAAGATAAATCCTTGGGTGTTTCGAACATTGTGAGATTGCAATTCAATCCCGGAATGAAAATGACATATGTCAATATTAGCAGCCAGAGTAATTTACTTCGATATGATTAATGATCAAATAGCGTATTAATAAGGGTTAAGATATTTATAAAACAAATTAACACTATAACATAGGCAAAACATCAGGATTCTGATTGAGATATTTGTAAACAAATTATCAGTGTATTAAGTGTAAGACATAATGCAGTTAATCACTTACAATTAAAATAATGTCCCAGTTTTTTATGCTTGGGTCTGTGTGATTAGTTACCTTTAATGGTATTCCATTGTTGCATTCTGCTTTTGAACCGTAATGAAAGCGAGAGGTTTGGCGCCGTAAAATCTTATTCAATCCACCATTTCTTTAGAAATGCCTGTACCAAGTCAGGGCCATTGCGGTTGTCCCAGTTTTCCGGTTGTCGACTGATTTTGTCTGTTTACATACTTATGAGTTTAGAAGATTGCTCGGTGTTCGGTAATTTTGTTATTACCCTTATTTACTGCTACATTTATTGTTTCAAGTTTCATTTTTAGCGAAATTATGAAATAATAATACATTTCATACTGTATATTATATTTATATGGAGAAGACAATACAAAGTTGAAAAACTTGTGTCTGATCCTTTTGTTATTATTTAGACCTCTGTAATAAAATATGCTTAAATTAAAAATTAAAATAAACCTACCAACTTCCATTCCAATGTTATTATTTAGTATAGCCACTAGCATCATCAGTTCCATAGCTAGCCTCTCAGGCATGAGGACGGGTGAGATACAAGCCTCCATTATAATATAACATAATGACTCATTAACATCCCCTCTACTGTTTGTAGTGTATATTGTCTCTATCTGTGAGCTAATAGGTCCAATGTTTGACTCACTGGCTCTGAAAATACAGTATTATATAGTGAGAAGGCCATAGGTCCAATGTTTGACTCACTGGCTCTGAAAATACAATATTATATAGTGAGAAGGCCATATGTCCAATGTTTGACTCACTTGCTCTGAAAACACAATATTATATAGTGAGAAGGCCATAGGTCCAATGTTTGACTCACTCGCTCTGAAAATACAATATTATATAGTGAGAAGGCCATAGGTTCAATGTTTGACTCACTCGCTCTGAAAATACAATATTATATAGTGAGAAGGCCATAGGTCTAATGTTTGACT
Source organism: Gigantidas platifrons (assembly GCA_002080005.1). NCBI lineage: Eukaryota > Metazoa > Mollusca > Bivalvia > Mytilida > Modiolidae > Gigantidas > Gigantidas platifrons. The sequence goes on along the minus strand of MJUT01040581.1, from coordinate 740,856 downwards.
CACTCGCTCTGAAAATACAATATTATATAGTGAGAAGGCCATAGGTCCAATGTTTGACTCACTGGCTCTGAAAATACAATTTTATTTAGTGAGAAGGCCATAGGTCCAATGTTTGACTCACT
>MJUT01040581.1:713975-740643 GCA_002080005.1 Gigantidas platifrons | reverse complement strand
AATGTTTGACTCACTCGCTCTGAAAATACAATATTATTTAGTGAGTGATTGTTGCTTAATGCCAACTCAGCAATTTTCAGCTACATTGTATATCATGGAGAGAACTTTCATCAAGTTACATTTCAATGAGACTTTGTACTAGAACAACATGCTAAGTTGGATTTTTATAGTGTTACTTCACCTAAACAACAGTCCATGGGTAGACCTACCGCTCCACTCGGATCCTGAGTCCCTAATTTAGTGAGAAGAAACTGAAATATTGCATTAGTGATTGCTGCTTAAAACTAAGAGAGCACTATTTCAGCCATATCATGGCGAGAACAAGTTGTAATTCTATGAGATGATGAGGATGTGCACTTTGTACAAGACCAACACGTTTAGTTGGATTTTTTTAGGTCAAGCTCACTAAAAACAATAGTTTGCAGATATACATATATCTTACTTCTTACAAACTTATAGGAGTATCATTGGTTTAAAGTGAACACGTGGAAACGGTGTATATTCAATACACGGTCAGTAGACTGTTGTATAATTTTAATACACGGTTAGTAGTATAGTTAGTTCTCTTTTGAAAACAAAGATGGCGACAAGCAAACGCTTCTCCCTGATACCGTGATATAGAATTTCTTATCATTCAAGTATTCAGTAAGATATATTCATTAGACAGTGATATATAAAGGGGTCAGTAAATTTCATATGGTGCGAGAGCTAACACACTGTGTAACTAATAATATCTTACCTCCTACATAAATATAAGAAAATGATTGGTTTAGCGTGAATGCGTGGACGCCCTGTATAACTCATACAGGGCGTCTGAGCCTCTTGTATGTTTTGCTTCATTGAAACATTTGATCATACAGGGTTAGTAAATTAGAGTTACTTCCCTTTAAATAAGGGTAATAACAAAATTACCGAACACCGAGCAATCTTCCAAAGGGAAATTCAAAACTCTAAACAGACAAAATCAGTCAACAACTGGGAAACTGGGAAACTGCAATGGCCCTGACTTGGTACAGGCATTTCTAAAGAAATGGTGGATTGAATCAGATTTTATGGCGCCAACCTCTCGCTTCCATTACGGTTCAAAGATTCCGGTTGTCACTATAACAGCATTTATTACAATACTAGAACAAAATAAGTAAAATAGAGTCAAACAGTACTAAATTCAGTTCGGAGGGGGTCTAATATATCTCGTGAACCATCACCATCATTAACTATTAAATTCATACAGGGTCTAGTAAATTAGAGTTACTTCCCAGGGTTTTGAAAACTGTATTGTTTTTGTGAAAATTTTGACTGTTCTTGCTGAACATTATGTGATATTTTTCTGTGATATAAAATATCGAAAGTTTGTATTTTTCAATTATTTTACTAATTCTAGAGTATAGACCCATAAAAGTAAGAAAAAACTCAGAACTTCAAATCCAAAGGGTAGTCGGTAAGATATATTCGTTACACAGTGTGTCAGTGACCTAATACGTTTATATACGGGGTCAGTAAATTCCATATGGGGCTTGACTTCGTCTCGCCCCATATGTAATTTACTGACCCTGTATATAACGTATTAGGTCACTAACACACTGTGTAACTAATAATACTGCTCTACTCTGAAACATTATCCTGATTCCAGTGTGCGAAATTAGCGGTAGACCTATAGACAATGTCTATGTGAAATCAAGCAGGTCTATGTCAAATTTTCAAAATGTTGTATATAATGTACAGTGAGTCTATGTAAAATAGAGATGGGTCTATGAAACCACAAAAGTTAGTTTCACACACTGTGATTCCAAGCCAGCATTTCTTTGATCTTGCTCCTTAAAACTGCATGCTTAGCCGGAAAAGAGCAAATATCAATTTCATAGTCTTTGGTTTGACCAGATCGAGGTCAGAACCACAATTGAGATAAGCATGCTAACCATCAATGTGGTTCAATTATACAGATTAAATATAACACACATAGAGTAACAAGTCAGAAAAGAAATATAAGTAAAGAACATTGTTACAACATAGATACAACGATATAATATGAATAGAATAAAGGAGTGATTGTGAGTGATTGTTGTTTAACGCCAATTCAGCAATTTTTCAGCTATATCATGGCAATAACAAGTTAATTTCCAATGAGATGATGATGAGGTCCACTTTGTACAAGACAAACATGCTTAGGTGAATTTTTATAGGGCTAGTTCACTGAAACAACAGTCTGCAGATAGACAAGTCACCCAACTCAGACGTCATTATTCTGATTCCGAGCCAACCGAGCTCTTTCTACTTAATTCTGCATCATAGTGCATGCTTAGCGGAGAAGCACCAGATAACAATTTTATAGTCTTTGGTATGACCTGATCGGGGTTCGAACCCACGATCTACCGCACCAGAGGCGAGCATGATAACCATTACACCACCGATGCGGTTTTATATAGAATAATGGAATAGAGATCTGGTGGAAACTTAAACAACAATTTGTTCAAATATAATGTATGTATCAAACCTGTTGATCAAACCTTTTAGTTGCTTTTTCAATCTTTCAACCTTTAATTTATTTTTCTCATCCATGGTGTCTGCCATTGCAAATCTCTTTGCTGGGGGTACATATGATCCTGTTGCTTTGGTTACAATATTGCCCTCAGTATCTCTCAATCTACCATAAATATCCTCTTTTAATGATAAATCAGTTTGTTCTTTATTTTTATCACTGATAAGAGATTCTGATACAACGTCTTCCTCAAAATCATCGTCATTATCATCATCCGATGAACAATACTCCTCATTTTCATCGCTTTCCTCATCTAAATGAAGTCCTGATTCTTTCCGTTTTCTTTTCTTTGAATCATTCAAATTATCTTCATTATTAGATTCATCTTCATCTAAATTTTCATCTTCATCGCTTAAATCGTCGTCATCAATATCATCATCTTCAGATTCACTTTCACTGTCGTCTTGTATCTCTTTAAACTTGACTTTTGACTTTTTATTTTCTATTTCATCACTTTTTATAGTTCTTTTTAATATAGATTTTGCCTCAGTTCCATCTTCCTTTTGAATTTTAGTTTCCGTCAATTTAGCCTCCGATTTTTTTAAATGCGACATAATTTGTTTGATAGTTTGTTTTTTAAGTTTCTCATTTTCATCTTCATCAAAACTTTCGTTGTCTTCCTCTTCAATCTCATCATTGTCACTAATATCTTGATCACTTTCATTTTTATCTTTGTCACCTGTAGATTACAAGAATAACATAATGTAGATATTTACATATACAATTACATTGTATGTCTTGCAGTCTTTTCCTTCATTTTTTTCACCTACTTGCCCGAAAGCCAAATTTATAAAAATTTTATCCCTATTTATTCAAACAAATACTTTCATAATATTCCTATGTTCTAATCCAGTTTTACTTGTCCCAGGATTCAGGCAAATGGGTTAGTGTGAAGACTGGTCCTATCTAAACTGTACAACTGCGGGATCCACTTTATTGTTCGGAATAATAATTTTAGGTAGGATAAATTTGCAAAGATTTTGGACATATAAGCTAAAATTAATGATCAGCTTACACAGGTTTCCAGTTTACTTGGGGTTCGGCTTAGTCAGGGTTTCATTCAATAAAGCAAATTCATACATACACATATTTATAATATTATCCTATATGTCTATCAAATAAGATTTTTTTTTTTCAGGAAAATATATTTATTACATAGATGTCCGTGAAATAATGAAATTTCCAAGTGAAAGATTAATGGGTATTAATCTAACACTAAAACATTTTATTACATGACTGTAATTTAGCTTGCATATGATTGGCTTAAAACTGATTAAGAGATTTTGAGTACTTGTGATATCAACCCCTCGGCTATAAATAGATCCTGTCAGGTGTCCAGAAAGTGATATCACCCACGCAAGGCATAAAAATAGATGGGGAAAACCCAGACTTTAGCTATCCTATCAAATTCGTTCTTTCGTTGTTCAATAACCAATGAGATTGCGTTTAACATTTGTTTTTCAGCTGAATCATAAACAAAAGCTCAAAATGACGATGAAATTGTTAATTGATAACAATAAAACATTTTCATGAAGAAAAAAAACAATCATAGACTTTGGAATAGGTTGCTATCTGGTTTATCAACCTTTAAAAACGTATATTCACCTTGCCTGCGGCTCAGTAAAAATTACATTTTTCAGGTTGATAAATCCAGATAGCAACCTATTCCAAAGTAAATAATTGTATAATAGTTCACTGAATGATTTCATGGTACAAATGTCGTCACAACTCATTATATCAATGAGATTGAGCATTCAACAATGAAAAACAATTTTTAAATGTCTTTTCAGTGCAAACAAATGTGTAAAATCTATATAATAAACAGTATAGCGACTCTTGTATTCTAAAATGAATCACTTGTAACTGAACAACTGTGATTATTCACTCATGGGTTAATGCCATCAACAATCTAGTTTTTGCTGATACATGTATTTACTGTATAAGTGGCTACTTTCACCTTTAAGATATTGTTATTTATCCTGCAATGACAGCATTTACCGACCAATATAGCCTGCCCAATATTTTTTTTGATATTGGTCAGTTATAAATAGAACATACAAATGTAAGCTCCACCCACTCCGGGCACATCAGGGGATATTGTTTTCAAATACATACACAAAATTATTTCAAATACTTTTATTATCGTCCAGTAAATGTTTATTTACGATTTAAAATTGCAGGATAAATACAATACATGTGCACTGTCGAAGCATATAGGTAAATATGTGTATTCGGCGCGAAACGTGGGAAAAGGCTCGACAAAGCCTCGCCTTTTCCCCTGTTTCTAAGCCTCATACACATATTACCTATATGCTTCGACAGTACACAAGTATTGTATATGTATATGTAGTAAATATAATGTATTATTTTGTTCATGAGAATATTTTTTGCTGTTGACATGGAAAGAGATAATATAGCATCATCAGTACAAATAGATTACCAAAAATAAAAACAGTTGTTTACAAGTTTTAATATTTGACCTTGAGTTTCCATTGGATAATTCAGATACAGATTTCCCCTGAAAGTTCTAGACTTTATATGCAACTATATAAGGGACATCATAATGAAGAGCAGTCAGTCAGAAATTTAGGATATATAAATAAGCTGGAATTTATAGCATTGTATTTGGATATATTTACTTTAGTGAAGTCACATGAACTATTAACAATTTCAATGGACAAGTTTAGGAAACTTTGTAGATTAGAACTAAAAGATATTTTAATTCAACAGGAATTCAATTTCATAGGAAATGAACCAAACTATTATACCGAAAATGAAAAGGACATCTATTTTAAGGGATTTAACTATGAACATTCAGGCCAGTTGTAGACTTTATAAATTTGATTTTGTAATTGTATATTATCATTAAGTAATTTTTGTTATTTTATTAAAGTATAGAAACTTAATTGATTGTTGGTTGTTTCTTTCTGTTACTGGAATATTCTTGAAAAAGCATTACGTAACATTATCACTATTTTATTTACTTTCCCTTTGATGCTTAAAGGGGCATTAGCTACGATTTTGACCCAAAAAAATATATGCTATGGAAATTGGTAAATAACTTTAAAATGATGAAATAGGGGTAAATATTTCACATTAAACAGCTTATCGAACCACTTTCCACCTTTTGAGAACGAAAATGACCATCGATTACTTATTTGCTTGCACCCCACTTTTCCGTATGCAATTGACCTTACTAGTGACAGGTAAAAACGAATAATTTGTATTTTTTTGTCGCTTATTAACTGCCAACTTGCATGGTTCTTTGTCCGTAATTAACACACACTAAAAGCAGATTCACAAAAAATAAGAAATAAGTGCATTGTTGTATTGATTTAATGATGATTCAACAAACTCTGTAAACAATGTCGATAATTAATAAGATGGCGTCCATTTCTTGATTGATCTCAAAACATGAGCAGTTGCACGTATTTTCCACGATGCGCGTACATTTCATAACATTTATAAGTTACAGAAACATGTTTTATTAAGGCATCAATCATATCTGATAGTTTTTATGGGTAACAAAAATTTACGATTTGGCAAATAATGGCCCTTTAAAACCAATATGTTTCATATCACGTAAGTGCTGAGAAGATTCCAATTATCGCTAATCGTCAAGGTCGCTTAGTAATATCGCTGTTTTCTAATATGACGTTATAATGACGTCACATTACCAAACCCTTGATAAACATACTATCATAGCGATAAAATAATTAAAGATGTTTTTTTAAAACTCAAGGATGTTTCTAGGTCATCTCTCATCTCACTGAGAAACATCCTCTCGTTTTAAAAAACATCGTTAATCACTTAATATATAGGCGAAAATTACCCCCACACGAATAATTTCTCAGATATAAGACTGCAGATCAAAACAAAAACAGGAGATGAATTGGGGAGTAACAGTATATACATAATGTCATCATACTGTGAAATTGTTACTTGTCAAGGATTAATAATCATCTAATTAACCACTTATACAGTATTCTAATTTCAGGGGAATTTTTCTAATTTAAGTGGTTTTATTCAAATGTAATCTGACTTTTGCTTCATAAAAAATTAAATTTCTGGCTCAGGTGAAAAAATATACCCCCTCTCATTATAAAAGTTAAATGGTAGGTCTCTAAATGAAGAGTTGTGACATTTTAAAGTGGTCTCTTAAGACAGGTTACACTGTATCATGAAGGACAAAGGACAATAAAGTGACAATATTTACATTACCATAGAGGTCATCCTCCAGGTCAGAATCATCATAAAGAGCTGACACTTTATCTTTGTCTACAACATCCAGTAAATCTTGTCTAAAGTTAAGGTTAACACAAATATTCTTGGTTAATATGGTGATAAAAATTTACCTGTGTTATTTTTTAATGTATTTCTCCTTTTAGGATGGTAATTTGTGAGGTTGATCAGATGTGATAACCCCCTATTTTCACTCCTGTGCCGATTTGAGTTACTGTGTAGTTGAAAGGGATGTCACTGTAAAGATCATATGGTACTTGGATTTACCTCTATCAATGCAATCAGTGCCTATCACTACTAACGTCGTGAGTTTAAATTCCGATAAACATTATGTGATAAAGTTGGTCAATGACTTGCGACAGGTCAGTGGTTTTCTCCGGGTACTCTGGTTTCCTCCACCAATAAAACTGAAATATAGTTGGAAGTGGTGTTTTAACTTCATAGCCCCATACCCTATCATAACTTAAGTTGTGAGTTTGATTCTCCAACACAGTGAGGTGTACTGGATACAATATTATGTCATCCATGTAGTCATGTCGACATTTTCTTCCACCACTCATTATAAATCTAAACAACCTAATTAATTGAAATAATGGCAATAAAGAGCCATAGCCTTGACCTTAACCATTTTTAATTTTTACAAATGTCCTTCACACCTGAGCATCAAATAAGGCCAACCTTTACAGGGAGTTTCCCTTATCCAGGGACGATTCTAGTCAGAAAATCATTGAAAAATAGCTGAAACCATCTACACCCCCTTTCATAAAGGACATTTTAGACTTGTTCTGACCATATCCTGCAACTTTTGGATTTTGTGTTCACACTAAAATACTTAAATAACTGAAAAAAATAATTCCTGCTTATAGACAGAGCTTTTACCCAGGTTTGGATCCGATTATCAAAATAACCATAGACACATCATGACATGACATACTTTCACACACTTATTATATGAAAATTATATAATCCCACCATTCATCAAAACATCAGTTGTGTACAATCTCTTCAAAACTTGGCTAATTATACAAGGATACAGTCCAATCCATCATCCATGAAAGACTGTGGTAAAGTTTTACTCTTTCTTTTATTCAAATGAAGTTGTTTCTCCAACTGTTTCACTGTTTTCTCCTCTCGTTGGATTGCAGCAAACATTTCTTGTTTCTTCATTTCTTCTTCCTAAACAAATAATTATTATTTCTTATATACTGGCCATTACAAATTTCTTATCAGCATAAAAAAACAATTTTGGTATTATATTTGTCCATAGATAATACACATTTGTGTATAATATGAATCCCTTTTCCATAAAAATGTTAATTCTGCTAGAAAATATGAAGCTACGATCACCTTTAAAAAAAAAAGGACTCTAAGGCCATACAAAGTTAATTTCTTGGTTCTCAGGCCCGCCCGCATGTGGAAATTCGTCGCCGCATTGCCGATTTATTTTGCAAAAATAGTAAAAAAAATAATTAAATGCGGTAGCGCTGTCCGTACGAAAAAAACAACCGCATCCGTTTTTCTCTTATATCGCGTGGTCGGTGAAACGCTTTAAAACGCATCATGCTTAAATGAGATTTAAAGCATCGCTATGACAATGTATAAATAAAAAACGTGTTTCCGTTTGACATTTAGACAAAATGTCAATCGTTTCTGTGCAAATTCGGCACAAATGTTTGCCAGTTTTACCAGGAAACATAATAGGGGCTTCTCCGAAGCTTGTACCTTATTGGAATTGTTTACAGAGATAAAAAAAATGGTACGTTGGGACCAGCGGATTGGACGTTTCCATAAAAATTAACCACTTGTGATGTTTCTTCCACCATCGGAAGAAATAAAATTGAAATTTTCAATAAAGTAATGAAAAGATTTATACATTGCCATATTTTTCACCAAAAAAAAAGAAGAAAAAATGCCTCCCTCATCACTTTTTACAGCAGTAAAAGGATAAAAAAAAATGCCACCCTCCCTCATCAATTTTGACAAAAAAGGGCCCGAGAACCAAGTAATTAACTTTGCATGGCCTAAAGGGTCCTTATATGCATGAAATAGAAAATATATAATGAGAACATGTACAATTCTGTTCAATCTTTTCAATGGTTTCTGAGAATGTTTCAAAATAAGGTCCAATGTTAATATAAAAATACTGAGAAGGTTGAGGAGGTCGTTTGTGATAACATAGTTAAAAAGGTAAAAAATAAATCAAAAGGATAAAAACAATTAACTCTTACAAGACAAAAGCTAGAATGGCCCAAATTTTCAATCTAAAAAGGTCTTTGTCAAAGAAATAAAGAAAGGTTAAGAAAAACACACACCCTGGCTTTACTAATGACCTCTATATAACATTTGCTTCACAAATGACCTGTCTTCTATTTTTATGTTATGTACTACAGTCTACAATGAAACATCCTTAAACTGAACCCTGAAAAAAACAGAATCCTGTATAAACCAAACTTTCAATAAAGTCCAAATGTAATAAATCTTTGACAATTTAACCTGTATAAATATAGCACCTGTCAATTCTGAGGTTTAGATCAGCCATCTTGCAACGTGAATTTTGTTTATTATACCATATGGTAATGGTTCACTTGGATTTTTCTTAGTATAACTTAATACATCTTATTTAAACTTTACAGCAATAAAGTTGTTGTTAGAATGATTACTTTAACACTTACAGTTTTCTTACATAACCATATACAGTGAAACCTGTATAAGCTGAACATTAAAATCCCAATGTCAAAAATCTTTGTTCATTTTATCTGTATAAACTGAATACCTGTCTATTCTGCAGGCACTAGAATGAGCCTAAGAATGGGATATTTAATTCCCACAGGAAAAAGGATGAAATGTGGCAGTGGAATTAGCCTGTAGCTGGGATATTTAATTCCCATGGGAAAAAAGGATACATTGGAGAGGGTAGGAAATGTCCACATTGCAATGGTCCATCAATGACAGCTACTAATAAACTGTTGTCTTTCAGCAGCAACCGTAACTTGTCGTCTTCTACGTGGAAGAAATGTGGCATTCTCCACACAACACATTCATTCAAGTTCAATCATTAGGGTGAATTGTATATTGGTTCGTGCTGCACATCCAGCAGATGTTCCATTTTAAGGGTTGTACACAGCAGCATTGAAACTGTGTCTCCCTTTTTCTATACACTTTACCTGTTGAAGTTTTAGTTGTTTCTTTTCTTTAGACTTTTTCTTCTTTTTCTTTACTCTTTCTATTTTCTTTTTCTCTTGTTCAATGATTTCTTCTTGTTTCTTTTGTTCTTTTTCTTCATCAGGTTTTGGCATCTGTGAATTAAAATTGAAAACATCATATCTGATCAAATAATTGGAGCAAAGATTTCTGGCAAAGAACATAGAATGAGCAATTCTCTTTTATGACATCACATGTAATTGACCAATCAAAGCCATGCAAAAACCTCAGGATTCTACATAGACTGCAATGTTACTTATTTATTTGATATCTATCAATAGAAGTTAAATATAGTAATTAAATTCAACTCCTTGTTAACACTAAATCATATCTCTATATTCATTTTCTTCAAATTAAGGTTTATCTTAAATTGTAATAATTTGATCCAAATTTTCCATTCAAATAAGGGTAAAATCCTAAGGATACCTCATTGGCTTCACCTTCTTTGATCATCAAATGTAAGGATGTCTGGATAAGAAAATATTTCATATGTATCAGTAATTATTGGAAGTAGGAGAACATAAAATAAATTTATTACAAATTTTCACGTGAAATAGGAGTACATGTATGTGTAAGCTCGAAAGTGTATACATAAAATTATATTGCTGTTAAAGAATGAAACAATATATATTAATAAATGAGTTTTTTACACTATACATGTTTTGTTTTCTTTAACCCTACTGACTCATCAAACTCTGTCCCTCTAAACATATCTTATCATGAACTCTATAGAATTATTCTGTCCTGACCAATTTCACACCAGGATCTATTTTACAGTTGCATATTCTAATTGCTGAGGGCCTATGACTATGTAGTGTTACCAGTCACTCTGGATCTTGGATTTTGATATAAACAGTGATGGTGAAATATAATTTTTTTTTACAGGATATTCGGTCTGGTGAATTATGAATGTTTACCAGACTGGATAATTTTTTACCAAACCGAAGAAAATAGATTTTTTTTTAATACAGATGTAGTATTTGGTAGTAAGAAAAGTGATGTGGTACATATGATGCCCATCATAGGTCTGTTATTCTTGATAACTGCATGTGCATTTCTAAACAAAACGTCTCAAGTTTATTCCTATCAGCTTGTTTTAATGGACTATAGCTTAAGACGTCACGAAATTAACAAGGGCAACGTAAAGCGTGGGGCATCCCCTCGCCTAAAAATTTGACACGGTGACCTTTGACCTATGACATTGAAAATCAATAGGGTTCCAGATTCTCTTAAGGACTAAGTATGTACCAAGTTTGGTCAAAATCCATTGAAGGATGTTGATTCTAGAGTTTTCACAAGGACGTTATGCTGTAAAACATTTGACCCGGTGACCTTGACCTTTGACCTTGAAAATCAATAGGGTTCCAGATTCTCTGTAGGACTAAGTATGTACCAAGTGTGGTCAAAATCCATTGAAGGATGTTGATTCTAGAGTGTTCACAAGGATGTTACGTGGTAAAAATTTGACCCATTGACCTTGATCTTTGACCTTGAAAATCAATAGGGTTCCAGATTCTCTGAAGGACTAAGTATATACCAAGTGTGGTCAAAATCCATTGAAGGATGTTGATTCTAGAGTGTTCACAAGGATGTTACGTGGTCAAAATTTGACCCGGTGACCTTGACCTTTGACCTATGACCTTGAAAATCAATAGGGTTCCAGATTCTCTTAAGGACTAAATATGTACCAAGTTTGGTCACAATCCATTGAAGGATGTTGATTCTACAGTGTTCACAAGAATGTTATGGACGGACGGTAACGTTACTATATCCCTTCGCAACTTTGTTGGCGAGGGGATAATAACGTGGTACATACATAAAAAATGGCATACAATTCTATCTAAATTTTGCAATTATGGATCTTTAACTACATGTACCGGTACTTAAAACAGTCAGAGATTATCATTATTTTTGCAGATTTGGACTAGAAAATATGTCTATATGAAATGTTACCTGCACCTGATCTGACACAATACGTCCATGGCATCAAAATGCACCGGGGGTCAAATAAAAAATTTCCAGAATACCTTTGATGGGGCCTGTGACGGAATTAGGATGGAGATACAGACAGAAAATTTCTTTGGAAGTCTATCTTAACGGGTTCCGGGTCCATTTGCCCTAATACAAGTTCGTACAGGGTCTGTTTGCCCTGATAATTATATGTAGGATATTATAAAATAAATGAAGTATAAATGATTTTAATGGTTTATAGATAAAAGATTGAGAATTTAAATATGAGGCATGCTAAACAGTGTATATTTTGATAATGAGTGAAGTTAAACATTGCATTCCCTTGGAACAAGTAAAGCAAGTAAAGATGAGTGATTCGAGAGTGTTGAAATTGTATGAGTCCATTATACATTTGCTTTTATTTCAAATAAATATTGAAACTGTATGCTGTCTATCAATTACTGCATTTTGACCATGGAAATTATGGAGATCTATACCCAAATATGGGAATGACAAAGGCTTTTATATTTTCCCCAACTATATACCAAGAATATAACAAAAAAACAAAGTAGTTAGTAAGTTTTTTTTTTTTTTACTGAGAGCTTAGACATAGTCGGTTCAACAATCAATTAACAATAAATGCACACACTCTCTCCATTCTTTCACCAAACTCTAAATAAGGGTAATAACAAAATTACCGAACACCAAAACTCATAAATCAACAAACAGACAAAATCAGTCAACAACCGGAAAACTGCAATGGCCCTGACTTGGTACAGGCATTTCTAAAGAAATGGTGGGTTGAATCAGATTTTATGGCACCAAACCTCCCACTTTCATTACGGTTCAAAGGTTCCGGTTGTCACTATAACAGCATTTATAACAATACTGGAACAAAATAGGTAAAATAGTAGTAAACGCAATATTAAATTCAGTTAGGAGGGTAGAATATATCTCGTGAACCATCTCCATCAATAACTATGAGTCCTTTGAAGTATTTTAATTATGAAAGTAAATGTCAAAAACATTTTTACGTCACACATTCACAAAAAATATTTTTGATATTGTAGTTGAATCCCCACTTAAACCATGTATTTACTAAATCCTTATCTTCATACATTTTCACTATATGAAAATCTATCTTTCACCATCATCTCTACAGAGACAGAATTTATTTCGACAAGATCTTGGTATCGGAATATAAACTATTTAAGACATCGAATAAGGCAAATCTTTTTATAGCCCTAGCCTGGTCCAGTAGCCTGTTTCTCAGATAAAGATGACGTTTCAGGAAATCAGAAGAATTGCTACTGGCCCTTGTATAACGAATCAATTGCAAGATGTAAACACCATATGCAGGAGAAGCTGGTATATTGCTGCATATATTTGGAAAATTTATGATTTTAAAATTGAAGTCGTCCCGTTTATCTTAAATTTTAGTACTGAGTTAACCACTGTTGTCAAATTCGAGGTATAAGTCCAAAAATGATGCGGACGAAGCTGTATCTGTGGTCTCTTTAATTTCCAGCTCTTGTACATGTATCAATGGAAGAAATTCTGCAAATCTAGAATTATTGATAGATAAAACGTCATCAATATACCTGTATGTGAAATTAAAGGCTCTAGCTTCATGAATCTTCTTATCTTTTACAAGATTTTGAAGAAACTCCGATTCATATGAGTATAAAAATAAATCGGCTAGAAGAGGGGCACAATTCGTACCCATTGGTATACCGAAGACCTGCTGAAATTTAAATCAATATACTTCTTTACAATTTAAATTAAAATATGCATTATGTTCACTAAAATACTTTTCTTAATTATCAAAGTGAACTTTAAGGGCGAACGGACCCGATACCATCTCAATGAGATTACACAGGTACGTGTGGACAGGACCCTATGTCCCCCCCCTTTTTTTTTCATATTAACAACATTTTGCAACTTTGTATGTATCACTGTATGACATATATACAATAAATTCAATCAAACAGTAGTTTCTATCCATGCCGGGTTTCTGACATAATATAAAAGAGAAGGTAAGTCACTTCGGTTTGTTTACATTGGGGTACCTGTTGGCGATTCATCTTAAATTTACTGAATAAAAAAGGCCTACCTGTCTGGAAATTGGCTTTTTCCGCCTCTATATATATTTTTCTCCCTGAAAACACACATCAATACTAGCGCCATCTGTGTGGTCATTTGATATGGTAAAACGCAAGAGTTCCGGATAAACAGTTCGGGAATATTTTGGTGCCAGATTTGATTTACCCGGAACTCTCACGTTTTACCGTATCAAATGACCACACAGATGGCGCTAGTAACGACACTTCCGTAGCTTAGAACTTGGTTTTCAAAAATGTCGTCTTAAAATCGCAAATCGCGAGGGAAAAGTGTTCCAAGGAGAGTTGTCAGCTGCTGTAAAAAAATATTGATGTGTGTTTTCAGGGAGAAAAATATATATAGAGGCGGAAAAAGCCAATTTCCAGACAGGTAGGCCTTTTTTATTCAGTAAATTTAAGATGAATCGCCAACAGGTACCCCAATGTAAACAAACCGAAGTGACTTACCTTCTCTCTTATATTATGTCAGAAACCCGGCATGGATAGAAACTACTGTTTGATTGAATTTATTGTATATATGTCATACAGTGATACATACAAAGTTGCAAAATGTTGTTTATATGAAAAAAAATCGATGTTAAAAAAAAAAAAAGAAAAAAAAAGGGGGGGGGACATAGGGTCCTGTCCACACGTACCTGTGTGAGATTACTATTAACCCTGTGATCCGACATATTCCAATGCTTACTGGTTTCCTCTGATTGTATGCTAGTCTCCTAACTTTCTTCATATGTCTCTCCTCTTTTCTCTTTAGCTTTCTTGGGAGTTTGTTTTTTCCATGCAGAGCAAATTCTGACTTTGTATGTTGAAAACGATAAGTTTTGCCACCACCGTCTGATGGCTCGGAAAGATGCATTATTTCATCCCGAAAACGCTTTAAATTTTCAGGATCATCCTTCTTCTGCTTTCTCCTTTTGTTTGGCATTTTGGAATAAGAAGTCTTTGCAGTGTATACTTGAAAACAATCAACTATTAGTAACAATGTGTTAGTCGTCGATGTTGACATGTGTTCATGGGCGCAGCCATTACACAAAAGAGCGATTTTTGCACAGTATATCCGATAACCGAAAAGAAAGACAACATTTCAGGTAAACCAGTATATAATTCAACAAAGACGAAGTTTGCACTTTTGTAAACAAACCAATGATCCGATATATGGCTTCATGTTAATCATAATTTATAATAGCAATCTGCATTCAATTTAGATTTTTGTTGTATTTGTTTTTTCTTTGTCGATGAAATAATATTAGTCTGAGAGCTTATATTACTCGTAGCACAGGCACTTGTTTCATTCAAAAAATAGGAATAAGGTCAAGTCGCCCCCAAGACAAGTCGCCCTAAGACAACTCGCCCACTCACCAGGACCTTTAGAAAAACTTATTTTTTTTTGTTTTGTTAACGTAGTATTTTGTTATTTATCTTATCTAATTTAGTTTTTGTGTACTTTCATGTGCATTTCTTCTCTCTGGGGTGACTTGAAAAGCCGAAATACACTGTCTTTAGCCGAAATACACCTAGATAAACATATTTTGGGACTTTCGGGTACCTTTTTTGATAGCTTATGGAATAAAGGAAAAAGAGTAGAGCGTAGTTCTTTTGTCCAAAGCTAGCCATCTATTTGTATAACCAGCGATAATGAAAGAAAATTTTACTACATTTTGTTAAGTATCACACTTTAGTATACGTATCTCTTGTGTTGTTTAATGCCACTTTCAACAATATTTCAGCTATATCATGGCGACCAATTTTAGTGGTGGAAGAAGACGGAGTACCTGGAGAGAACCACCGACCATGGGCAAGCAACTGGTAAACTGATCACTTGCGGCTGCGAGTCGAGTGCACCTTTTTTGTAATTAACAAAGCCGGGCGCAAAGCCACGCCGTATTGGTGACAGGCTTGTGATGAGTTGCTAGGTAATCCAACTACCTAACTCATTGGGCCACCCGGGCCCTTCATAGAATAGAAAATGTGTACATTTCCTACTTTATTTTTTTTTAAATCTTCTTTTTAAAAAGATTTATAGGAGTTTTTCTTAGAAAACCGTGTAATGGTAGAATCGAACCAGGAATGTTCAAATGGCCCATTGTACCTTCTTATTATCTGTGTGAAACCGTTTGTGTACTACTGCAATATATTGCTACGTTCATTTGTGATAATATAATAAAATATTGTAGTAATTATAAACCTCATTACAAAAATCACACCCTTCGAAAAATTTAAATAAAAATGGTACACAAATACGACGGAACTTAACCGGTTAATACGATTCCAACCATGCCCTCTCTATATATGTATATGTAACCGCATCGGTGGTGTAATGGTTAGCGTGCTCGTCACGAGTGCGGTAAATCGTTGGTTCGAACTCAGGTCTGGTAAAACCAAGTGGAATGTGTTGCTTCTTCGTCAAGCACGCAGCTTAAGTAGTAAGAGCAAAGACTGGTTGGCTCGGAATTAGAATAATGTGTCCGAGTGGAGCGACATGTCTATCCGTGGAATATTGTGTCAGTGAGCTAGCACTATAAAAATCCAACTCAGCGTGTTGGTCTAGTACAAAGCGGACATTCATTTCAATAAATGTATTTTGTTCTCGCCATGATATGGCTGAAACATTGCTCATTTGGCGTTAAGCAATAATCACTCACTCTATACAAATGTATATATATATAGTTCTCCATCGGTCAAACGGAAATAAATGAATAAACAAACAACGTACAGACACGCTTCAATTCAAAAGTCCACATACGTTCAAGACACAAACATCGACCATTTACCATTCTTTTTTACCCGTGACAAACAATTTTTTTCAGAAGAAAAAAAGAAGATAATTATCTTTTACCATGAAAATTCAGATTGTCAGATTATTTATTTTTTGCATCTTTCAGGTCAAGATATCTTTTTTCTTTAAAAAATAAAGAAAGAAACCACATACCCCCCTCCCCCAAATGAACAGAAAAGAAACGTAATATACCCAATTCAGATTACGATTGTCGAATGAAAAACCACACACAGTGATCGTACAAATTCATATTAGATACTAAAGTACAAATTACTGATAAAAACGTATATCTAATTTAGTGCATACGACTGTTTTCTGGAATAACCCTCATCATGTAAGTTCAAAGTCGGAATGGTCATTTCAAGATGGCGGATTGTACATCGTCAAAAAGTTAGGTGTGAAGATTTTGACTATTATCGTTCTTCATAGGTTATCTTAGTGTCTATGAGTTACACGTTTAGATAGGGCAGTCTTTTTTCTACTTCACCATTAAGTCAGTAAAGCTCGATCCTTTTGTTTTTATCGTAAACGGCCTTCGCTAGTTGATCAATGCAGCGACAAAGATATTGAGGCGTAGAATCCAATTTTATTTTACCAATTCCTACCGCTTAGTGATTTTTTATATTAACATGTTGATGCCAAAATTATTCAAACATGTGAATTGTCCAACAAATGTCATTTCAGCCTTTGACAAACCTTGTATCCCTCTTAAAACGTGTAGGAAAATTTTGTTTACGTCACGGAACGTTCACGATAAAAACATGACAAAAATGTATGGGAATGGTCTCATTCTTTGAGCGTAGGTATGGACTTTCCAGTAAAGGAAAGGTCTTTTTTTATTTAGGAATGGTCTCCATCATTTAAGATATGCTTGTAGATTTTTTCATACAATGGTTATTACAAAAGAAGGGGGAAAAATTAGCACAGTCCTTTTATTTCAGCTTCTACTGTATAGACAATGTTCTGTCTTTAAATTATAAGGTAATAAGAGATAATCTGACATCTGATGTATCACAGTGAGCTAGAAATTAAAAACACCACCATAACAGCTAAATCTGCTTCATACCTAGATTTACACCTATCAGTAGACACCATAGGACGGTTGCACATAAAATTGGATGACAAACGTGACCATTTCAGTTTCCAAATAATGAATTTTCCTTTTCTGAGCAGTTATATACCTACATCACTAGCGTATGGTGTATACATATTACAGCTGATCCACTACTCCAGAGCTTGTGCCCCATACAGTGACTTTCTGGAGAGAGCTAAAACACTGTCGCTTAAACTGCTCAATCAGGGATATATTCAGCCTAGACTAAAAAAAAACTTCAAAAATGTTACGGTCATCATCACAAGTTATTCTATTGATATCAGGTGTGTCACAAATCATCGTGGACATATTTCCCAGTGTGCTTCTTCTTCTCTTATAGATTTTGACTTAATACCGACTTTCACCTTTAGGTAATATTTTTACGACGGGTGTCGCATGCGAAGCAGGATATGCTTACCATTTCGGAGCATCCGTAATGACTACCGGCTTGTTGTTTTAATTAAATTTATTATTGATATAGAATCACTAATCCTCTGAACCGTCGGAACAATCATATTGTAATGAAAAAAAAATTAACAATACGTACATTCAGTAAATCGTTTTTGTTTTTGTTTTATTTTTTTAGCAACCATGCTTTTGATTTACCGGAGAGGGCGAAGGGTACCCGAAATATGAAAAGCCAGTAAGCCTTTTTGACGAAGTACATTCCGCCTTCTTGAAATGACCATTCCGTATCGGGTACACGACAGTGAAGATTGGAATGCCAAATACGTTAAAGGTTTTTAGGAGTATGAAAACCACAAGTCATACACAGGATTGCCAAAATACACTAAGGCCATCTATACCCGATGGAGGAGAACCTTAGTTTTAATAATGATCACACCAATAAACAACTGTAACATATCGTATCTACATTGCAGTCTCGGCCCTGGCACAATGCACTAACGGTCTGGGAAAGAACAGTGTAGGAATATCTAGAGAAGGATCTAATTGGTTCTGGTGCTACCTACCATGTAGTACAATGGCTCCTTATGTGTGTGAACAGCAGCTTGCAAGTATACTGCAGTTAACAATATTGAAAGCCAATCACTGGAAAGAGTAGACAAACAACATGATTGGAAAGCCAAAATCAGTGCACATTGTTCAAGAGAATAAATAATGGTTTATATCATTTGGGTCTCGAGAATAAATAATGATTGTTATCATATACTTGTAGATAATATAGCTAAAATTTTACCCTGTAATATGAGTTTTGCTTAGAATAATAAGAGGAATCATATTTATTTCACACAGTTTCATGACCAAAGCGGGCTGTTAAAGCAAATTTATTAACTGCTTCCGGAATGTTATCACATGCCTTTCCGTCAATGTTCGTAAGTCTATTACATACCACTTCGTGAATTCCCGAAAAACTGTTTTATTATATACTTGTAGATAATATAGCTAAAATTTTACCCTGTGATCAAACTTTCAGCTTTGCTTAGAATAATAAGAGGAGTCATGTTTATTTCACCCAGTTTCACAAAAATGGCCCAAGCAGGCTGATAAAGCAAGTTTATTAACTGCTTCCTGAAAGTTATTACATGCCTTTCCGTCAATGTTCGTGAGTGTACATTGTTCAAGAGAATAAATAATGCCATTAATGGTTTGTATCATTTGGGACTCCCTTTTATTATTTTTGTTCTTCGAAGTTTTTAAATCTGATATCACTAACGTGATATTATATTACCATTGTAATCACACTGACCAATTATTTATAACATTTAATCTTTAGTAATGTGTTGACATTTTATTATCTTCTTAAACATGTTGAAAAACATTCACAAAAGAAGAAACAAACTAATACAGACGATAGACGATGTTTGTTTGTCAAGAGTGCACATTAAATTCGATATTATCGTTTTGTAACAACATTACAAACATTAACGTTACACAAAACACAACAAACAAACAAAAAAGAAACAAAAAAGAAACAAACAAAACAAAATAACTCCTCCTAGTCCATATATAACATTTGAAATATAGGGTAGAAA
This sequence comes from Gigantidas platifrons, assembly GCA_002080005.1. NCBI lineage: Eukaryota > Metazoa > Mollusca > Bivalvia > Mytilida > Modiolidae > Gigantidas > Gigantidas platifrons. The sequence goes on along the minus strand of MJUT01040581.1, from coordinate 720,734 downwards.
TGAAGGTCCCATAGCTTTATGTAGACATCGTGATAGACTTTACACAACCTATATAAACATTGAAACAAAATAAGGATAGAGAAAGGCCCATATAAGACTACACTAATTGACAGTCACAAATCATAACAAGAAGTAGTAAAATAAACACCAACAAACGTTTTCTATATTTGTTTTATTGATTGGATATTTTCAGAAGACTACACATGTAGCAACCATCATATCCTAACTTAACATATAATAATTGCTATTGACAATGGGACTGCTAATGATCGCGGCAATATCATCCGCATACGTAAATATACTTAGCTGAATATCATCAATCTGTATTCCACATCCTAGATGATTGATCCGTTCTGTCAAGTCATTTATGTAGATCGCAAAAAGACTCGGATATAGAAAACATTCTTGCTTAACACCGATGTCTACCTTGAACCATGGTGTTAAACAATCATTCACTTTAACTGCACATTTAACATTATCGTATAATGACTGTAATGCAGATAGAAGCTTCCCGTGTATTCCCGTTGTAATGAGTTTGTACCACAACATATTTCTCGGAACTGTGTCAAAAGCTTTACGCATGTCTATGCCCGAGACAACGTTGATTTTCTTGTAATCGTAATATTGGTAATTACAGTGTGTATAGTATGGATATGTTCCTTGCAACTACGTTGGTCCCGGAAACCGTTCTGTTCATCACAAATTACTTTATTTTCATCAAATCACGAGCTTAAACGAGTGTTCAGGACATTGCAGTATACCGGTATTTTACTCGGTCCGGATATCAACGTTATTCCCCGGAAGTGGATTCTTTTTATCGTTAGTTCCAGGTTTTATTATGTCAGAGGTACTTTGATCTGGCGCTGACGTAGGGCTGCTCTAGACGGCGGTAAAAATTGTCCCAACAATTTGGTTCCTATGTCATACAATAAACGGTGTCCTATACTTTGAGATCCACTTTTTTTATTTCAATAAAAGTTTATTTTAACTCTCATATTCTAATTGTGTTAAACCAGTTGGTTATTTCGTAATTTTGTTACATTTGCATGAGAGTTCTAGCCAATTTCCGACACTAAATACAGACGAAAATTAGTACCTTAGAAAAAGAAACAGATTCTCCTTCTGCTACCAGTACTACAGTTATCCACTCTTGATAGTTAACCTTTCACATTTTAAATCTTTCCCTAAAGCAACATCAAAGTATAAAGAATTAACAATCTCAAATGGAGAAATATTATAATCCACGGGGAGCAGAAGGAGAATCTATATTAATGCTTTTAAAACATTCAAGCAGCGAGAAAGGCTTGCAGAAGCAAATGCGTCCACCATAGTCCATAAATTCTAAATTCCACTTGACTGCCCAATATTTGTTCGATTATTGATATCTTCCTGTTGTGTTTGGAGGGAGGAATGACTAGTTTTCATTAAATTGAAACCCGAAATATGAGACGACATCTTACGTTATATATGAATAATACAGTTTGTATGTATCATTGTTAAGTTTCAATTTACGATCAGTCAAACAATCAGTTATCTCAGGTATTATAGGTTTACCCGTTATTTCTCAATTTGAGAGTAGGCCAATGAAATAAGGTGAAATAATTAATATATATCTAATGCAGTATATATATACAATGTATATATATATGTTACAGTACAAATTGGAATCCAGTAGGATCCGGAATCCTACTAGTACAAATTGGAATTCCAATTTCGACTAGTAGAAATTGGAATTCTGATTTGTACTGGATTTAAACCAGTATAAATCAAAATTCCAATATCTACTAGGACAAATCCGGATATCCAGATTTGTACCAGGAGGATCCTGGATCCTACTAAGCTTTCAGTAGGATTCAGAATATTACTGAATTTAAGCTTAGTACGATTCTGGATATTGCTGAATTGAAAAACAAAAAAATATGTAAAATTTGTGAAATATAATTTGATGCCAAGTTTGATCCCTACCAGAATGTTCAGTTCTCAAGTGACATTTGTGAATACTATTGAATACCTTATCTCTTGTAACAACAGGACAGTCACTTTCCAAGAAAATTAGAATGTCCTTTTCCCTATAGTAGTCTTCCTGAAGTTGTTTTTGGCCCAGTGTTTAAATGTTCCCCCATCTTCTATTTTATGTCCCTTCTCTTTGTCAAGGCAGTTTAGAATAGCTTCATATCTAAGTCCAGAGAGGATAAACATTTTTTTTGCGTTGGAAGATTCTCTTCATGTTTCAAAAGTTTCATATAAAATAATTCCTTGTGTTCTTCCATTTCACTTTCACTTACATTGAATTTAGAAATGATTACAATTCACGAGGGAGTTAAAAAGTTATGTGACTGTCCTGTCAGGACAGTCTGTAAAGGGGGGGGGATTAAGTATTAATTAAAGATCAGTGATCATTGATCATACAAGTATATTTATTTAGCTTTTACTGATTTTACCAAAGGGACATAAAACAGAAGATTTTTTTTTATTAAAAAAGTATTCATATATATTTTTTCATGTTTCTCCTTTTTTCAATTTTTTTATTTCGGTAGGATCCTCCTAGTACAAATCTGGATATCCTGATTTGTCCTGGTAGATATTGGAATTTTGATTTATACTGGTTTAAATCCAGTACAAATCAGAATTCCAATTTCTACTAGTAGAAATTGGAATTTCAATTTGTACTAGTAGGATTCTGGATCCTACTGGATTTCAATTTGTACTGTAACATATATAACGTCTGAAAAACCAGTCAACGATCAATCTTACGGGGTGTTGGATCGTTACGGTATAACGATACTATGCAAGTAAAATAAAATTTATAAGCGTCTAAAATGGTTTGTAAAACAACACCAAGTACACAAAACAAAGTGATAAAGAATTAAACACTTCGTTGAATGACAAAATTTTCGTCCCACCGAGGGACTTAATCAATGTCTATTTAAATAATATTTAGAACCAATATGGCGTCTTAATTTAAAAAAAAGTTTTTGACGGTCCATGTGCGGGACAAAAGAACCAGAAATTGCACATATGAAATTACATACATAAAAGAATTGAAATCCTACATATAAATTAATGAAAGTAAAATAACAATACTTTTAATACACAATAGGGCTACTCATTTAAATAAATGTTAAATTAGAAATAAAAATAAAAGTGAGACATTATTGGTAAATGTATCAAATAGAACTGTCAAAAATATTATTTGTCAAAAATATTTTTGAAAACAGTATGATACCCAAACTCAATCACAATAACGGCCCACCAAAGTGTGGAATATATACTTTGGGCTAATTGAGCAAACTGCATGTTCTAATAGGACTGGAGGAGACCAACAAAAATAGGAGTCGAGAAAGGATATAATTTTTTCTCATTGATTCCATTCGGTGATAAGGTCTTAAGTTTTCTAATCCAGAAGCTTTCCCTTTTCTGTCTGCTTTTATCATCCCACTTGGGGTTATGGTCAATATATATTTATATATATATATATAATTTGTCAGCTCAAAGATCTAATTCTAACACTGTTTGGTTTAGTTTTCAGACGTATATATATATACCAGATGTTGCAATTGCAGTCGCATATGCTTTGTCATATACATTTATGTTGAAGATGCAACAAACATTTAATGTAAATAAATTAGATATGCCGGAAATATGTCTTGTTACACTTTTGATCATTCTAGGATAATTTATATATATGAAAGCCAGAAATTGTAAACATTTTACACCAGTTCCCTTTTCTGCAAAGATATTGGAATATTAGAAACGTTTGGAAATATGTAGGAAACATATCTATATTTTACTGAACATATATAATGGTAGACAATAGTTGATTCTTATATCTAAATGTTCCTGTCAATTCTGCACTTTTATATATCATATCATGGACATAGGTATTGTTTTCTGCTGTCTTTGCTATTTAGTTGGACATACCCACTTTATAATAAATACATAAAATACTAGTAAGTAAAAATATTTAATCCTTAATCTGACTTGGTTAACCGTTAAGGAACATCTGTGTAACAAATGACCACGGATATGTTCCACTCGTCGTAAACATTATCTGGTCCTTTCCTTATTCATGACTTACCACCTGGTTTGTGACTAGAGTAACACGACGGGTGCCACTTGTGGAGCATGAAGTGCTTATCCTTCTGGAGCACGAGTTTAACCCCGGTTGTTAGTTGGGTTCGTGTTACTCCATCCTTAGTTTTAAGTGTAAGTTTTGTAGATCGTTTTTTGGTTTGTCCTTTTGTCCCTTTTCTTTATCCCGTTGTGTTGTCGGTCCTCCTTCGATTTACGGATTCTGACTACCCTTTGGTATTTTTAAACTCTTCTTAAAATGTATTTATTGATTGTTTGTTGTTTAATGTGCAGTGCGAAATATTTCAAACATATTCAGAACGAGAACAAGATAAACAAGATTATAAAACATGAAAGAGAAATATGGCAAACAGGTCAAGGATCATCGACTTCCGCTGGGAAAGTATGAAAAGCTGGGAATGCGTCCGGTAACTCTCTGGTTCGAGTCCTGGAAACAGTCATCAATGCCATATATTTGAAAATTATAAATCTGTTGAATATTTATAATATTAGTTTATCCAGTAACTGATCATTATATAAACTAATTCCATGTCAGGTAAGAAAAGTTAAAGATACCAAAGGGTTAATAACAAGCCGTGAGTCAAACACAGACAATACAATGCCCACAAAAGAAAAGAGACAAAAGGACAAAAGGACAAACAACTAGGAAGAACTGTTTTAGATACCTAAAACTTATGTCTCCCCTTAATGCGGCCATCTGTACAACAACCTATCTCGAAAGACAAAAATGTTATGCCCCAGACAACAAATAACTATTTAAAAAATAATTATTTGACCTTGTGGTCAAAGGTCAAGGTCCCACAAAGGTCATTACGGTACGCGACACACCGCCTTATGGTCATGCACCCACATACCAAATATCATTAACCTATCTCGAAAGACAAAAATGTTATGGCCCGGATAAAACAATACTATTTAAAAAACAATTATTTTACCTTGATGTCAAAGGTCAAGGTCCCACGAAGGTCATTACGGTATGCGACACACCGCCTTATAGTCATGCACTCACATACCAAATAAATACTATTTAAAAACAATTATTTGACCTTGAGGTCAAAGGTCGAGGTCCCACGAAGGTCATTACGGTACGCGACACACCGCCTTATGGTCATGCACACACATACCAAATATCATTGACCTATCTCGAAAGAGAAAAATGTTATGGCCCGGACAATACTATTTAAAAACAATTATTTGACCTTGAGGTCAAAGGTCAAGGTCCCACGAAGGTCATTACGGTATGTGACACACCGCCTTATGGTCATACACCCACATACCAAATAAATACTATTTAAAAAATATTTATTTGACCTTGAGGTCAAAGGTCAAGGTCTCACGAAGGTCATTACGGTATGCGACATATCGCCTTATGGTCATGCAACCACATACCAAATATCATTGACTTATCTCTAAAGACAAAAATGTTATGCCCCGGACAAGAAAATACTATTAAAAACAATTATTTGACCTTGACGTCAAAGGTCAAGGTCCTACGAAGGTCATTATGGTATGCGACACACCGCCTTATGGTCATGCACCCACATACCAAATAAATACTATTTAAAAAACAATTATTTGACTTTGAGGTCAAAGGTCAAGGTCACACGAAGATCATTACGGTACGCGACACACCGCATTATGGTCATGCACCCACATACCAAATATCATTGACCTATCTCGAAAGACAAAAATGTTATGGTCTGGACAAGAATACTATTTAAAAAACAATGATTTGACCTTGAGGTCAAAGGTCAAGGTCCCACAAAGGTCATTACGGTACGCTACATACCGCCTTATGGTCATGCACCCACATACCAAATATAATTGGCCTATCTGGAAAGACAAAAAAGTTATGGTCCGGACAAGCTTTGCTGAGAAGAAGCAGAAGAAGCGGAAACGGAAGCGGAAGAAGAAAAAATCAGACTAAAACAATATGTCTCCCTTCGTTCGAAGGGGAGACATATAGGGTGTAACACCAGGACGACAGGACAGGTGCAAGATAGTAAAATCTGTGACACCCGAGGGTAAGATTTAAATCGTATCGGACTCGGACAGGCCTCGTCCGATACGATTTAAATCTTACCCGAGGGTGTCACAGATTTTACTATCTTGCACCTATTACGGTGTTTGACTCTTTTTCTCACCCATTTCTACCGTGTCAATGTTTGTTTACTTTTTGTGCAGTTTGGCGCATTAATTTGCGAACCGTATCACAGGACCAAAATGCCACGTAATAAAATAAAACAAGATTATCATTTTACAACTTTAAAGAGGTTCAAAATAATAAAGTTAACAAACTTGTGATAGATTCTACAATAACAAAATCTTGCACCTTTTACAATGTTTGCCTCTTTTTCTCATCTCTTTCTATCGTGTCAATATTTGTTTACGTTGAGAAAATATAGAGTGCTCTCCCTTGTTACGTAGCTAAGGTAAATAAAAAATATTACCTCCCTTTGACCAACGTCAAAAACAATTTGTTTACCGACATTTATCGCTGTTGTAGTAGCATTTATAATATATTTATAAAATACATTGTATTTTATTTTGAAATACATTTAAAATATTGCCAAAACACTATAAATCGACAATTTAATTCAACAATGGAAAACAATTTTGCGGGAAAAACGGCGTGTAGCTTGTCTTACCCTGGAGCCGGGGTAAGAT
>MJUT01040581.1:676737-693683 GCA_002080005.1 Gigantidas platifrons | reverse complement strand
AAGAGTCAAATTAGTCAATGGACCTAAACAGAAGAGTCAAATTAGTCAATGGACCTAAACAGAAGAGTCAAATTAGTCAATGGACCTAAACAGAAGAGTCAAATTGAGTTAGTGTTACCTATGACCGAGGGAGAGTGACCTTTGATTAATAAATTACATTTTTTATAAAATGTTCATTTCAAATATAAATATATCTAATAAATTCGTCAATGTCAAAAGCACTGACTTCTGAGCAGTAGATACCCTCTGGGACTAATAGTCCACCAGCAGAGGTATTGACCTAGCGATAGTAATAATATTAGAAGTAGTAATACAACATGACACTGGTTCAATTACCATTAGTCCATCCTTAAAAGATGGTAGTTTGTTATCACCTGACTTTCAATATACCATGTCCATTTCCGACTTTGATTTAAAAATTATATGATTTACATGAGTTATTTCCCTTTGAGATGGGAAAAGCTAATAAGTAGTTGTAAATCCAACTACCGTACGATCACGACGGTCCCTGATCAATATTTGGTAGAATTAGAAAAATAACTTTCTTTTTTGAGGGGTTCAATTTACATGTAATAGTAATTTAATATTTCAGTGTATCCAAAATTTGTCCTGACAAGAGAAATGGCCTTTGGTAGGAGTGGCCTTATAAGACGGGACCATAGTATTACAATATTTCTTGCATTTAAAAACCTATGATATACTTTGGAACAAAAAGAATCCTACTTACTGAGCTATTACTTTAGTGCTGGTTGGTAAGATGTCTAAAGTCACTTTTCCACCTTCTGTTGTTTTCAGTAGAGCAAATTCTTCTAAAATATCAATATCTGAGACACAAAGTTAAGGTATTCAAACTTATAAAATTGTTGCTTAGAAACAGGTTACTGGTACCTTACTTCTTGTTGAGAAAAAAAAATCATTTTGTACTCCATATTTTTAAGCCTTTAAACTTAAACATAATAATAATCATCTACTGGAAAATAATTAGGTGTAAACATGTCTATTGGTTCTTCAAAATTCAAAACCAGAGACTCACATGAGCTTGTATTGTTCACATGGTAAAGAATTACTTATTTAAATAATTGCATATTGCCGCATACACATATGTTACATTTCGATTTAAGACTTTATTCCAATAATATTTAAATTTCACATGCTCTAAGATAACTCTGTCTAAAGAAAACGTACTGTTAATCCTGACGTAATAACAACATTATAACAATAATCGTGTCAGGTGAATGACTCCAATTTTGATTGCTACACGGAATCTTCATACACTAGTATTGTATTAATTTAATAACAATCACCAGATATTATTAACTAATCATGAAGTTTGCCTGGTATTTTTTTTTATGTTAAACAATAGTTATATTTGTAGTCAGGCTGTAAAGACGAAGAACATTGTAACACAAAGTAATGAAGAAAACAATGTTTTAATCTAAATAGAACAAGAGCACCGCCCACGGGTGCTGGACGCTCGACTTTTTCGTATCTGATATTAAACTGCAAGCAATTTACATAATCATTGAGAAATTGCATTTTTCAAAAAGGGGGAATAACTAAAAAAATAGAGAGAAGCATCAGAGATGCAACAGCCGAGTTGCAAGTCAAAATCTTGGGGCATTCAATTTGTCTATTCACCCTGATCATAAATATATATGGTTTAGGGGTGGGGATTTCAACCATTAAAAAGTTCCCTTCAGGTAGGGGGTGGGTATGACCCCCCAGGGCCTGAGCTATAAGGCATTTAATTTGCCTAGTCACCCTGATCATAAATATATATGGCTTAGGGGTGGGGATCTCAACCATTAAAAAGTTCACTTCAGGTAGGGGGTGGGGTATGACCCCCCGGGGCCTGAACTATAAGGCATTTAATTTGCCTAGTCACCCTGATCATAAATATATATGGTTTAGGAGTGGGGATCTCAACCATTAAAAAGTTCACTTCAGGTAGGGGGTGGGGTATGACCCTGGGGTCTGAGCTATAATGCATTTAATTTGCCTAGTCACCCTGATCATAAATATATATGGTTTAGGGTGGGGATCTCGGTCACATTTTTTTATACACATTCCCCTGTGGGGTGGGGCTGAGCCCTGGGAATAAAAAATGTTGAATACACAACTTCACATTGGCATCTCCATCCATACTAAATATTAAGTTTTTATCTTTTGTAGTTTCAAAGAAATGTGTAATTCTCAAAATATGTACTTTTCCTATAAAAAAAACCATGATTTTACAAGAAAAAAAAACAATAGATTATTCTGAATTTCGAACTCCAGATTGGGGTCAACACTTTCTACAAGTATATTGAGTTTCAAGTTAATAGCTTTGTTAGTTATTGAGAAATTTTAATTATACTAAAAAAATATCCCTAATTTCTACGTACTATGTCGAAACAAGGGCAGATAACTCTGGATATACAAACCACAGCCTTGTAGTAATTGGTTCCTCTTTTGATAGTGAACAAGTATTCCAAGTTTCAAATGGATACCTGTGATAGTTTTTGAGAAATGGACTCTGACAAAAAACTTAACCGACCCAGAGGCTGACGCCGGAGTGACGACAATAGCTCGACTTTTTTTCTTCGAAAAGTCGAGCTAAAAATGAGAGAAAACAGATTTTATTAATAGATAGTACATGATTTATTATTGGATTTTCATTTTTTTGAGTGGATGGCTAATATAAGTTTGAATGGCACATTGTTTTTTTTATGAAAATATGAACTAGAGGCTCAGCCCACTGAGCCTGTATCGCTCACCTGACAATAGAATGATACTGAAGCAAATTTCAAAGGGAGATAATCATTACCTTAACTGTTGTCTATATTTCTGCATAAAAGATAATGTATTTGTGCCAGGTGAGCTAAAAAATTATGAAAAAAGGGCAACAATTCCTAGACGGGTAATAAGATTTACTTCAAAACTGCAGGGCATGTAGATCTTGACAAGCTGAACATGTTTTCAGTTTACACTTAACATCTATCTCTTATAGTTTTTGAAATATAAGACGAAAAGTATTAAAATTTTAAAAATTTGATAAAAAAAGGGCAATAACTTCAAAATGGGTAATGGGATATACTTCATAATTGCAGGGTAGGTAGATCGTGACATGCTGCACATTTGTGCAATTTAAACTTAACATCTACCTCTTATAGTTTTTGAAATATAAGACGAAAAGTATTAAAAATTTTAAAATTTGATGGAAAAAGGGCAATAACTCCAAAATGGGTAATGGCATTTACTTCAAAATTGCAGTGTAGGTAGATCTTGACATGCTGCACAGTTTTTCAATTTAAACTTAACATCTCTCTCCTATAGTTTTTGAAATATAAGACGAAAAATATTAAAATTTTGAAAACTTGATGAAAAAAGGGAAACAACTCCAAAATGGGTAATGGCATTTACTTCAAAATTGCAGTGTAGGTAGATCTTGACATGATGCACATTTTTGCAATTTAAACCTAACATCTATCTCTTATAGTTTTTGAAATAAAGGACGAAATATATTAAAATTTTAAAAATTTGATGAAAAAAGGGCAATAACTCCAAGATGGGTAATCAGATTTACTTCAAAATTGCAGGGTAGGTAGATCTTGCTGAACTGATCATTTTTACCCCTGTAAGATTTTTGATATTATTAACGGTTTTTGAGTTATTACCCAAAAATCTGCAATTTTACCATATGTTCTATTTTTAGTAACAGTGGCCATGTTTGTTGGGCGAATGGAAAAAAATGAAAAAGTTTATACATAGATGCTTCCTGCCAAGTTTGGCTCCATTTGGCCAAGCAGTTTCAGAGGAGAAGATTTTTTTAACATTAGCCAATCAGAAACAAGAATTGCCCTTGGCGGCCATATTTGTTGGCGGAATGGGACGAAATGAAGAAACTTTATAGAGGACCTTATATAAATGTTTTCTGCCAAGTTTGGTTCCATTTGGCCCAGTTGTTTCAGAGGAGTAGATTAAAATATGAAAAAGTTAACGGACGGACGACGGACGCCAAGTGATGGCAATACCTCACATGACCCTTTGGGTCAGGTGAGCTAATAAATAGCTTTTTCTCACAAAAAAAAAGAAGACAACTGTACCCGATTCTTTTTACTAAAGGATACTAATGACATAGTTGAAGAAAATATTGTAAGTCAAACTGCCCTGGGCTTTGATCTTCTTCATCACTTGCTGAAATAAACTTTCATGCTTTGGCCAATCATACTGCAGCAATATGATCATGTGACCCATTGCAAAGTCATCACATTTGGAAGAAACGATCCTTTCCTACAAAAGATATGCAATGATAAATGAGTGAGTGATTGATTGTTGTTGTTTAACAAGTTAATTTTCAATTAAAGATGATGATGAGGTCCGCTTTGTACTAGACCAACATGCTTAGTTGGATTTTTATAGTGCTAGCTCACTGAAACAACAGTTCGCGGGGAGACATGTCGCTCCACTCGGACACATTATCCCGAGTTTCAGCCAACCAGTCTTTGCTCTTTCTCCTTACTGCTGCATGCTTAGCATAAGAAGCAGCAAATACCATATTTATAGTCTTTAGTTTTACCCGATCAGGGCTTGTACCCACGATCTATCGCACTGACAAACTTTATCACCTAATATTGTATCGAGTACACCTTGCCATGAACAGGGTTTGAACTCACAATTTTAATGGTGATAGGCACTGATTGCACAGGTAGCTATAAATCCAACTATCACACGATCATGACATTGACGACCCCCCCTTCACAATTATGATTTTATAAGATATTTTCTTAATATACATGGTATGATTTCATCAAGTGTGATTGAAAAACCTAATAGAGAGGTATACTTCCCCTTCACACATAAAACTTACATGTCTTTAATGGCTGTGAAACAAACTATCTCACCTTTAATGATGACACCAATAATTGAATACAGTATGGAATTATCTCAGATTCTCTACATAAAGTTAACACTAGGTGGCGTGATGTTCCATCTGGAATATCTATCTGTGATTGGTCAGTCATGTTGTTATGGTTACTGTCTGAAAATCCTGATATTGTATCTAGGACCAGTTCACATACTTTCTAAAATATGAAAATAATTATTGATAATAATGTTATCAAAGATTATGATACACAAAATAGTATAAAAACGTTCAAGATGCCTAAATGTAGTGTTTATCATTAGATGTAAAGATTACCCCTCAACTACAAGCCACACACGTTTTATGATACGAGTTGTGCTCATTATTGAAGACCCTATTGTGACTGTGAAGGAGTACTTCTACTTTAGTGAACCCTAACCCTAACCCTGACCCTTTTGTTGTCATATTCGCATGGTAACGAAATGAAATATATGGGTCATGCACATTGTTTATTACAATATCTGACTTCCGGTGTCCGCCAAAGTAGATTCTACCCGACTGTGAAATGTATAACAGCAATATCTAAGGGTAATGTTAGACAGTCTCTCATATTCAAATTACATCCATATATCCTTTCTTTCTACAAGCTGTTCTTTTATTTTAATTTGTGTCTAAGTGTAATGTTGGACAGTCTCTCATGTTCATTTACATCCATAGCCTTTCTTACTAATTAATAAATTTGTAGGACATGAGGGGTGAGTGGGTGGCATAAGTCACTGACTTCTGATCACAAGCCTAATCTCACTGACTTGTGTTCACAACCAAAAACCAGTCTTTGCCTTAATTTTTTTCACCTACTTGCCCGAAAGCTCAACTTAGAAAAAACAAGATGAACTGTGAGCTAATGTTCACTTATGATATCCCCGCTCTTCGGCAAACAGGAAGAAGGAATCTGACAGGTCAAAAAACGCTTCCCATGATATGGGGTACCTATATGAAGCTTGTGACCAAATATCAGATTTCTACCATCAATAGTTGCTGAGAAAAATGCAACGAAAAATGGGCATATATGTTCAATGTGTATAAAAATCAACAAGGTCGGCAAACAGGAAGTAGGAATCTGATGGGTCCAAAAAGGCTTCCCATGATATGGCATACCTATATGAAGCTTAAGCTTGTGACCAAATATCAGATTTCTGCCATCAATAGTTGCTGAAAAAAATGTGACGAAAAATGTGCATATATGTTCAATGTGTATAAAAACCAACTAAGTCGGCAAACAGGAAGTAGGAATCTGACGGGTCCAAAAACACTTCCCACAATATGGCATACCTATATGAAGTTTGTGACCATATATCAGATTCCTGTCATCAATAGTTGCTTAGAAAAATGCGACAAAAAATGTGCATATATGTTAAATGTGTATAAAAATCAACAAAATCGGCAAACAGGAAGTAGGAATCTGATGGGTCCAAAAACGCTTCCCACAATATGGCATACCTATATGAAGCTTGTGACCAAATATCAGATTTCTGCCATCAATAGTTGCTGAGAAAAATGTGACGAAAAATGTGCATATATGTTCAATGTGTATAAAAACCAACTAAGTCGGCAAACAGGAAGTAGGAATCTGACGGGTCCAAAAACACTTCCCACAATATGGCATACCTATATGAAGCTTGTGACCATATATCAGATTCCTGTCATCAATAGTTGCTGAGAAAAATGTGACGAAAAATGTGCATATATGTTCAATGTGTATAAAAACCAACTAAGTCAGCAAGCAGGAAGTAGGAATCTGACAGGTCCAAAAACGCTACCCACAATATTGCATACCTATATGAAGCTTGTTACTGAGAAAAATGCGACGAAAAATATCTTGGAAGGACGGACGGACAGATGGACAGAGGTAAAACAGTATACCTCCCTCCCCCTTCGAGGAGCGGGGGTATAAAAATCTATTTATTCAAACAAATTCTTTCATAATTTTCACTTGTCGAATGCAGCTTCGAAAACTGAAAAACTAATCTCAACTAAAGCCTAGCCTTGTCTATATTGTTAGTTAAGATATTTATTAAATTTTTGGAACTTTTTTTTCATTGCTTTGAATGCCACCAGTATGGATGATGGAATGATTGACCAAGTGGGTAAGATTGTTGACATCTGACCACAAGTTTTACATTATAGCAGTTCACATTCTAATATCCACATATCTATGGACAGGAGGGGGGGGTTTCACCACCAGTCTGAAAATGATGATAAACAACACCACCTGACACATTATATACTGTGAAATCACTATTTATCATGGGGTTCTAATTTTCGTAAATATCATGGTTCACTTAAACCACGAAAATTAAAATCTAACGAAATACAATTTTCCCATTGATTGTTGTCTGTAGTGTGACCACAAATTCCAAGACCCCAGGGATCAATGCATTTTGTAGAAACCACGAAAATTGGTGTCAACGAATAAAAAGTACTTTCACAGTATATCGTGTGGTACAATGAAAATGAGGACATTGACCTGTGACTAATTCAAGATACTTCCTTTTGTGATTTTAGCCATTACACATGTACACAAAAAACAATGATGCATCACAACTACAAACTGCAAAAACACTGCAGCATTACAAAGCGACCATCATTTTTTTCTATTAAATTTCCAGCAACAGTAATACATTAATAACAACGAACCAGAACTAACAATCTAGATCAACAGATCTTAAACAAGCAGTCAATTGTCTTCTGCAGTCATTTTTCCTTTGTCTAAAAGGTAATCGTTAAATACAGAGTGGACTGTATATCGTGAATGTCAGGCTTATGGGGGAGATGGTACTTACTGTATACTTCCCTAAACAGTGATAGCAACAGGCCATCTGTAAATTACTACGAATCTGAAACGTAAAATGCAAAAAAGTGAAGTTTGCTTTCAGATGGTACAGTGGTTTCAGATAGGAATAATTTTCAATATTTTCCCATAAGGCCACACCAAAACAATTTCTTGTTCTTCGGATTTTCCAGACAAAAATAGTGAGGCGGAGAGCAAAATTTTTTTATTTTTATTTTTTATGAAAATGATGAAATGAAATTTGTTTTCCACAAAAGGAACTAGTGTTGATTGGAACCTTGTGTCCAGTATATGATATTTTGAAAATATTGTGCAAAATTATAATGTGTACCCTCCTGGCTAAAATCGTTTGAATTGAAACCACTGTATTCTATATTCATGTCGTTGACGATGAACAACATGGCCGGTGTTGTACAAGAAGCAGGAACTGTTAATCTTTCTGAAGCATCCGAGTTCACCCAGTTTTTGTAGGGGTCTGCTTTTCAATGTTATTATTTAGTTTTTTATGTGATGTTGTTCTTTGTTGGTATTTGTCTTCTTGTGCCCTGTTTTGATTCTGTTTTTGTACCCGAATTTTCCATACTTTGATGAAACTTTCATTTCTTCCTTTTCCGTAAATAATTGTACTGTACATGTTATCACACTGGTTATGAGAATTAAGATATTGTATCGATACTCTGCCTATGAATGATCCTTTTGATTTATTACAAGATACCAACAGTCTTACATTATAGGGGATATCAAAAGAAATCGGGATGTTAACATTTTATTACAAAGCTTGACATCGAAAAAAACGAACCGGATATGTTTACTGCTAACAAAATATACGGAAAATACCGGACCGGAAATGATTTTTTTCGGATTAAAGAAAAAAAAAAAAAATGAAATCGGCAAAAATCAGAGCAGCGATCCCGTCGAACAAGACATCAATTTGGTGTGGCCTAATGTCTTTGGATTTCTGATCGAAACAAAATATGAATACTTGTGTAAGGGACCATTCAATGATTACAAATACTCATCCACAGTTTAGGTTCGATCAAGTTTCTAATTTCTGAAAAAAGTTATTCATTTACCCATATCGTTCAATGTTAACAGTCATCTTAGATTTTCAATGAACAAAAAAACTCTTCAGTGGGTTTTATATATAAGCATTCCTACCATGTAATAATTCCATCACACATATGGATGCTAACAAGATAATATTTGAAATTTCAGTGAATCATAAAGTATGATTTTCTTGGTAGCCATGTTGAATTTCAAAATGCCTATGAGCAACACAGCACGTGTCTTATAATAAACAGGAACTGCTTACTGTTCGTGAGCACCTGCATTCTCCCTCTTTTTTGGTAGGGTCCACATTGTTATCTTTTTAGTTTTCTTGTGTTTTTTGTTTTGTTTTCCTTTCTTCCATGCCTTGTACCCAATGTTGCCTGTGTCTCTTGCTTGCCTCTTTTCTCTAACCTTTATCATGTTTATCAGGTATGTTTTGTTTTTTTTACATAGGACACATATATAAGATGTTGGGCATATTTTTTTTTCTATTGTTTATATAATCTCGTCTGTGTATATATAAGTTGCTAGGTAACATATTTGTTTCTATTGTTTATATAATCTCGTCTGTGTATATATAGGTTGCTAGGTAACATATTTGTTTCTATTGTTTATATAATCTCGCCTGTGTATATATAGGTTGCTAGGTAACATATTTGTTACTATTGTTTATATAATCTTGTCAGCTGTGTATATTTAAGTTGCTAGGTAACATATTCGTTTCTATTGTTTATATAATCTTGTCAGCTGTGTATATATGTAAGTTGCTAGGTAACATATTTGTTTCTATTGTTTATATAATCTTGTCAGCTGTGTATATTTAAGTTGCTAGGTAACATGTATTTCATTCTTACTTTCATTTTATCCTTCATTGTTGAGGAGAAACTATGAAGATGATCGACTGCCTCATTGTAAGCACCCTGTCAAATATAAAAATAACACCATAAGAATTATGAGATCTTCATCCTCTGAAGGGGACAGATAAGTTAATTTTTAGGGGGAGGGCTTTGTTTTTCCCAATACCAGTAGCCAGAAATTTGTTTTCACTCGAAACAAAAATCAGATTTTATTTTTTACATATATAATCAGTAGTTTTTCTTCTAATTTATCTTATCAAAATGTCTTGTTGAGAACAGCAGTGTCAGATGATATATTCTTTGCATCATTTAGGTAGAGATATTTTTTTTCTATAAACTTTGGTGACAGAAATTTAAAAACTAGAGGCTCCCAGGAACCTGTAATCGCTCATCTTGTTTTGAATTTGACATCTAAAGTTAATAGAAAATGGGGGTGTTACACATAATTTTGAAAGTGGGTCACCCAAAGATCACTTCAACTCAAATTACTGAGCAAAAGATTTAGATGTGATTTTTATCTCATAATATTCCTAAATGGAATAAACTGGCTGAAAAAATCTCACAGAAAAACCCAGAATATATGTTAAACTACTCATTGCCATGTAGCTGCAGTTAAAATTTGAGCTCATTTTGACTTATACTAAAGCAGCAATGGACAATTGAAGACATTTCTATTTTTAGTAACAGCAGCCATCTTGAATGGAGGGCCGGGCTGTCGGACACAATTTTGAAAGGGATCCACCCAGGGACCATCCTTGCTAGGTTTGGTTTAATTTGGTTCAGCGGTTTCACAGGAGACGATTTTAAATGTGATCTTTTATCAAAATATGCCTAATTTGCATAATCGGTATAAATCGGCTGAAAGAAAAATTTGACAGAAAAAAACCGGAATATATGTAAAACTACTCCTTGCCATGTAGCTGCAGTTAAAATTTGAGCTCATTTTGACTTATACTAAAGCAGCAATAGACAATTAAAATTTCATCACCCCTTTTTCCTATTTTTAGCTTGGCGGCCATCTTGGTTGGAAGTCAGGATCACCGGACACAATTTTGGAAGGGGGCCATCCAAGGACCATTCCACCAAAGTTTGGTTGCAATTGGCCCAGTGGTTTATGAGGAGAAGATTAAAATGTGAAAGTTTATGACATACGACGGACGAACGGACGCCAAGTGATGGTAAAAGCTCACATGGCCTTTGGCCAGGTGAGCTAAAAACATAGCCTCCCTCCCCCACAAAATGTTACGTGTACATGGCCAGTCCCTAAAGTTTAAATTGTATTTCTTCAAATAAAATAGGGGGCAAAGGTGGCTCAATGAGTTAGGTCGCTGGATCTAACAACTCATATAAGCCTATCACCAATACGGCTTGGGTTCGCGCCCGGCTTTGTAAATGACAAAAAAGGGTGCACTCGACTCACAGCCGCAAGTGATAAAGTTGACCGGCTTCCTCCACCACTAAAACTGGTCGCCATGATATAGCTGAAATATTGTTGAAAGTGGTGTTAAACACCAAAAAAAATCAAATCAAATCAAATCAAATATCAACCATAAATGTGTTTTTTTTTTACAGAAAAATTATATTACAAATGATAAATTTTTCATACTGGTAGAATTATTTTAACTCAAAGATAAGAAAACATGTAGATAATTTATACAAAACAAGAACAAAAATATTGTGGACATGTAAAACAATTGTATTCAACTTTGTTTACTAATAAAGCTTACCTCCACAATATAACTGAAATATTGTTGAAAATGGTGTTACATCCATAACCCGAACCTAATATTAATATACATGATAAAGTCTGTTAATTTTTATGACAAAGTCTGTTAATTTTTATGACAAAGTCTGTTAATTTTTATGACAAAGTTTGTTAATTTTTATGACAAAGTTAGTTAAGTACAATGTAACCTGTTTTAACTTAAAACTCCTTCAAATCAACTATTGTAGACAGGTGTTAGGTTTATAAAGGTTAAATTAAAATTTAAAAAACCCTATTTGCAGACTTCATTTAAAGTTCGGTTTATAAAGGAATCTGGTTTACTCAAGGTTCAGTTTAGACTGGTTTCACTGTTCTAAGATATGTTTTTTGATCCAGATTACATGTATAATAGGAGTTTATGGGTTTGGGATATGGTGTTTAACGCCACTTTCAACAATATTTCAGTTATATCGTGGCAGTCAGTTTTATTGGTGGAGGAAACCGGAATATCCAGAGAAAACCACTGACCTGTCGCAAGTCACTGACAAACTTTATCACATAATGTTGTATCAAGTACACCTGGCCATGAGTAGGAATCAAACTCACAACGTTAGTGGTGATACAGGTATAATTGGACATGTTGTTGAATATAATGGTATAATTTAATTTGATTTAGATATTTCAATCTGATTGGCTAATCCGCCTGGAGAAAATTTTGGTTATAATCGATAACCTGGGTTGGTATTGTGACTTCACCAACGTGTTCATCCACCAACGACAAAATCAAATAGTCACATGAAATAATCGTAATTAAAATCGAGGAGTCAATAAATTTTGTTGTAAAAATTAAATTATAAGGAATATTTGAAATTGTTGAACAGGTTATACTTGCATAACCTGGTTTGGGTCAGTTTACGCTTTTCATAAATGGCTTTGCGGTTTATTAAGCGTAAACTGACCCAAACCAGGTTATATCGCATAACCTGTTCAACAATTTCAAATATTCCCTAAGTATTCCCTGAACGCCAATTTTCTTAAAACATATGGTACTTAAATTAAATTGAGATTTATGAAAGGTATGTTTCCTGAATGTCAACATTCTGAAAATCGTATGTGGTATAAATAACGTAATATGCTGTAAACATATAATACAAATATATACCAATTAATTGACTTAATAAAGTTATTGAATAAAATATGGTTTTATACATACATACATACTATAGGACAAGTGTGTAAAGATCAAATGGAAAATTTACGTATGATCGAAGATAAATAATATTACAATAAAAAAAATCAATATTGTAATTGATAAACAATCTCTATGAATACATACTTGAAATAATAACATATCTGTCTGGAAGTGTGACATCCACGTCCACGTCTCCAGTTTCCACGCTTTACATAATACTTGAAATTCTGGTGATAAAAAAAAACAAATTGTAAAATTGTACAATATATTAATAAATAGTCATCTAACAAAAAAGTCAACCATTCCAGGAACAAGTGCATTCTGTGACTTTTGTAGACAAAAATAATGTCTGATGTATATAATATTAAACCAATGGTGGAGAATCGATGTAAATTTAGGTTTACTGAAAGAGAAAATGGCCTAAGTTTCATTGGTTTGTGAAATGGAGAATTCTGAGTGGTCTTCAAACCATCAAATCATGTTCTTGACCTGATATAGCTGAAAACCCAATTCTCTTGACATTAAACAATAATCACACACTCATGAAAAATGTATATGTGTGTAAGGAGAATTGAATTTGCACCTTTCCGCAATTTTTTAATTTGATTTTGGAACTTGATTTTCTGACATTGTGGTATTTTATGTTTTTCATTTGGTACGACTTCCTGTCAATTATTACCCATAATTCATTAATTTTACTTTTATATCTATTATTTTCCTATGATAATAAACTCTACCTCTTTGTAACTCTGTTGTAGAATACAGAAGTTCGTAACATTTAAATGCTGTGGTAAAACACTGAGTAATAGTATTAGACTGAGGAACGCAGGATGGTGATAAAATAGGTGGAGCTATAGCAGTTTTCATTTTCTTTGATCTGAAAAAGACACAAACAGACATACATGTATAATATTAAATTGTCTAATATTGGACAAAGGGGAATAATCCATATAACATATAATGGTTAATTTTTTATCTCCCTTGGTCACCTACTTCCCTCCTGGTAAATCACTATTATAATTCATCAATTTAATTCGTATTGTGTATTCTAATCATTGTAATCGTTGTATGAAATTATAAACCCGCAAGGGTCCTTAATTGGTTTAATAAAGTATTTCTGTTTCTATAATACAAATTTGCTATCAAATTCGAAAAGAAAGAAATTTTCAGATTTGACATGGCGATTGTCTTGTAAGAATACAGAAACTGTTTACCCTTTGCGAGTACCTGGACTCAACACCTTTTTTTCTTGCTTAGAGTATCTGTAGGTCATCTTTTTAGTTTTCTGTGTTGTGTTTTTTGCTTTGTTTACCTTTGTCCTGCGTCTTGTGTACCCAATGTTGCCAGAGTCTCTTGATTGCCCCTTCAGTTTTCTCTGTTTATTGTATTATTTTATCCATTAATTTGACACATATTTAGTGGCATCCAGGGGGAGTGGAGTTACATATTTAGTGGCATCCAGAGGGAGTGGAGTTACATATTTAGTGGCATCCAGGGAGAGTGGAGTTACATATTTAGTGACATCCAGGGGGAGTGGAGTTACATATTTAGTGGCATCCAGGGGGAGTGGAGTTACATATTTAGTGGCATCCAGAGGGAGTGGAGTTACATATTTAGTGGCATCCAGGGGGAGTGGAGTTACATATTTAGTGGCATCCTGAGAGAGTGGAGTTACATATTTAGTGGCATCCAGGGGGAGTGGAATTACATATTTAGTGGCATCCAAGGGGAGTGGAGTTACATATTTAGTGGCATCCTGAGGGAGTGGAGTTACATATTTAGTGGCATCCAGGGGGAGTGGAGTTACATATTTAGTGGCATCCAGAGGCCATCCCTCTTATAATGCCACTTTTTCATTATAGAATGGCTGGCCTTATAAAAGGGAGACAACTGTAATACATACGGTGATGGTGTATCTTGCATTTCTGACTTAAAACCTTCCACTAATACCAATGGTTCTGATGATGATAAACTGCCTAACAAGAAACATGAAGAATGTCAATATTAAATAATGTCATTAAGGTGTCAGATTTATATTACAGCATTTAGATTTCATAGGATTATATAGTCGATCCAACTCATGTTTGAACACCTAGATCCCACTCCTGTTTGAACACCTAACAAATATATCTTATAGATATCCAACAGGCAACACAATAATTTTTCAGCACTAATTAAACATCCAGGTCTAATAAATCTTAAAATGTCAAGTGGGTTCGTCATGGTCGTGATCATATGGTAGTTGGATTTACAACTACCGATGCAATCAGTACATATCACCTCTAACGTTGTGGGTTCGAATCCCACTCAGGCGAGGTGTACTCGATACAACAATATGCGATAAAGTTTGTCAGTGACTTATGACAGATTGTTGGTTTTCCGTGTCCTCTGGTTTCCTCAACCAATAAAACTAACCACCACAATATAACTGAAATATTGTTGAAAGTGGCGTTAACCTCCATGTAACCCTAACCCTCTGAATACCACGAGAAAATGAGCGATGTGCACCAAGTCACTGACAAACTTTATCACATAATGTTGTATTGAGTACACCACACCATGAACGGGTTCGAATTCACAACTTCAGTGGTGATAGACACTAATTTCACATGTAGTTGTAAATCCAACTACCATACGATCACGCCCAGGATGGCACCCCAGACTATACATATCCTTATCTTCAATGTATACATATTATTACATACATGCAGTTTACAACTCAAATACTGTTATATCTATGTTACCTTTGATGACTAATGGAGATAAATCTATGTCTAAGAAACAACTTGTCTAAAAGAACAGCTTTCACAGTATATTTTTCCTTAATTAAAACCTTATTATTTAAGTGAATACCTACCTATAAATGAGTCTGGGTCAACACTGGAGACGTAAGAATATAAACTTTCTAAGAAGACGACGACTGTAGTGTATAACACCTGCTTTGTGTTGGCTCCAGTTTTCATCTGTTGTGATCTGTGATGTAGACTTAGTATTTGTTGACACTGGTTGTCTCTGTTAAAATAGAAAATTCATTCACAATAAAATGAATCTCAATCTTTTTAAATATATCTCTTCTTTTTGCAGAAAACCATGCTATCACTTGCATTCGCTAGTGACAATTTGAGTGAAACAAGCCCTACCATAACCCAGTGGAAACTGGACTTCAATCAGCATATGCCATGGCCTTTTTTCATCTTCAATGATTTGAGGTGTATAATTATATGTAACTTCAGTCTCTCATCATAAATAACACATGATTCAAGAAAAATATCTAAAAGTCATATCAGAGGTCAGGGTTCATACAAACCTTGACTGACTAAAGAATAATTATCAATATCTCAGAGGTCATGGGGTCATACAAACCATGACTGACTAAAGAATTGTTTATCAATATCGCAGAGGTCAGGGGTCATACAAACAATGACTGACAAAATAATTGTTTATAAATATATCAGAGGTCAGGGGTGATTAAAACCTTGACTGACTAAAGAATTGTTTATCAACATCTCAGAGGTCAGGGGTCATACAGACCTTGACTGATTAAAGAATAGCTTATCAATATCTCAGAGATATGGATTAATATAAGTATAACCACTTGTTTCCAAATCCTATTGATTAATTTAAATGTCTGTACAATTTATATCTGTATTATCATAATGTGTAATATTGAATTAATTAATCAAATATGTTTATACTAATATCTCAGAGATCAGGAGTCATACAAATCTTGACTGACTTAAGAATGGCTTATCAATATCTCAGAGGTCAGGAGTCATACAAACTATGACTTACTAAAGAATTGTTTATCAATTTCTCAGAGGTTACGTGTCATACAAACCTTGACTGACTAAAGAATAGTTTATCAACATCTCAGAGGTCAGGGGTCTTACAAACTTTAACTAACTAAACAATAGCTTATCAATATCTTTGAGCTTCAGGATTCTACAGACCTTGACTGACTCATACATGTGATAGCTCCCGGATTCTGCGGGAGTCTCCCGGATACGACCCTTCAAAATGCAAGTCCCGGAATTGGTAGAAAATCTCCCGGATTCATAATCTTGTCAAAAAGTGGAAATTACGTCCAATCTATCGACTTCCGGTATCGATTTTACCTAGGTACTTTCCCTGTGTTTATAATTAGTGACACATCAGCTGATTACACCTGTCAATCTACCTGTTAATCTACGACGCTTGGGTGATTTTGTATTGATTTTCAGCAATTAAATCTTAAAAACTAATCACTTTGTTTGTTTAATAGTAAAGTTTTTGACAGGGACTCAGCATTTTTGAAATGGCTTCTCGTAAAAGACACTCGTCGTGTCCCGATGGACCAGCTAACCCTAAGAAAATTAAATACGCCTGCAAATTTCAAGAAAAGTGGAAAATAGAATTTGACTGCATCACCAATAGTGATAAAGGGGAATCGTATGTGTACTGCACAGTAT
>MJUT01040581.1:656536-671742 GCA_002080005.1 Gigantidas platifrons | reverse complement strand
TGTTAGCCAATCAGGAAATCTACTTGTATTGGTGATGGATGGACCAATCAGTTTTAGAGACAAATACTTCTGTTAGCCAATCAGGATATCTACTTGTATTGGTGATGGATGGACCAATAAGTTTTAGAGACAAATACTTCTGTTAGCCAATCAGGAAATCTACTTGTATTGGTGATGGATGGACCAATAAGTTTTAGAGACAAATACTTCTGTTCGCCAATCAGGATATCTACTTGTATTGGTGACAGATAGACTAATAAGTTTTTTACCAATGTTTTTCTCCCTTGCTGATGACATCAATTTCATAAATTTCAACATTATTTTTTGAGAATGAACAAATGATTTTGTACTAATACACTGGCCACTAAGTCAATGTTCCTGGGAGTCTTGGGTCGTTATGTAAACAAAGATAGTGTTGGATAAGTCATTGTTTTAATTTAAAAGAAAAAAAAATGAGAAGATGTGCTATCATGGCTGTAAATTACATCTTCATATCATTATCAAAAATAGTTTGCTTCAGTCTGCTTATGTAGAGGTGAACTTGTTTGCCTGCTACCTGTGGAAAGTCAGTGGTTTTGCTTAGGTACTCAGGCCTTGCAGTCGGTCAAAAAGCATTTAAGTATGATTTTTGTGATTATTCTTGACAAACAGCAAATCAGAACAATGCATACAATATATCCAGTGTTCTGGCCTGACTGTCATAAAAAATTTAGTACAAAACTTGCACTCAAAAGTTTTATAGCCGTAAGGTCTGATTGGGTGATTTTTGGAGTTTGAGTATGAAACTGATACTCGGTAGTTTTATTGCCATAAGTCCTGATTTCCTCCACTAATAAAAATGCCATGATAGAACTGAAATAATGTTGAAAGTGGCATTAAATCACAGAAGGGTATTGTGGACATGCTTGCAATGAAGATTGGTCTTATTCATATTATTTCAAGATTTTTAAGTTCAAACAGAACTGTTAACTCACATACATTTCTTAATATTATTGTACAATCAAGATATTACATATATTAATATACAATTACGGCCTTCTAAGGCGGTGAACATCAATACCTGTCAACCCGAGGAGAGTTGTTTTCCCAGAGTGTTTTGACCGAACAACGACCAATCACAACTCACCTCAAATCATTGCATACAAAAACAACTATAACACTTTATTTTATCATTGATGGTAATTTTGGATATTTACCCCATGTTCATTGACAAGACTTGTAAACTTTCTCATGGCCAATAGAAGAAGTCGACACTGTTCTAATGTGTCTGTCATTTTATTGGCCAAGCTTAATAACATCTGACATTGAGTGGTGGGTATAGCAGCAAAAATCTCTGAAAAATAAATATCAATGTCTCTTGCAGTATGATGTCATTTTTCTCAAATAATTTGGAATGAAATAATGTTATGTTTTTGTAATATACATTTGTATTATCATTTTAATGATTTATATGTAACGAAGAAGACCTCATAAGTTTATAACTTGTGTCTGATCCATTGTAATTTTACTTCAAATTTTACATGAAATTTCTTATTAATAATTGCAGGTCAGTTTATTTTTTCTTTGTCGCATCTTTAAGTTCAATTAATATTTTTCTATAAAATTTGGCAACAAAATCAGTCTTCACGCTAACCCACTTGCTCGAACCTGGGACAAGTAAAACTGGATTCGGAAAAGAGAAAATTATGGAAGAATTTGTTTGAATAAATAGAAAAAATTTCTAAATTGAGTTTTCGAGCAAGTAGGTGAAAAAAATTAAGGCAAAGACTACACATTTTTTTTTTCCAGAATAAAACATAAACCCTGTAAAAGTAAAATGGTCCTTCCCTTGACATCACGGTGAGAGTTGATACTCTGTGGGTTTTTTTGTTTGTTCCAGAAACAACTATTAATATGTAAAATTAAACCATATCTGTAATAAAACACATACAACTTTATATCATTTAATTGATTAATTGTTGCTTAACCACAAGTCAGAAGTATTTCAGCTACAACCATGGTGAGAACAAGTTTGCAAACGATAAGTCATATAGGTTAATAAAAAATTGGCCCGGGGGGTGGGCTTATTGCCACCAGAAAACAAGAATATATAACAGACAAGGTAGGAATTAGCATAATGGAAATGATAAAATGTGTAATTATATGTAAGGGCCCAGGTGGCTCAGTGAGTTAGGTAGTTGTAGGGCCCAGGTGGCTCAGTGAGTTAGGTAGTTGTAGGGCCCAGGTGGCTCAGTGAGTTAGGTAGTTG
This sequence comes from Gigantidas platifrons, assembly GCA_002080005.1. NCBI lineage: Eukaryota > Metazoa > Mollusca > Bivalvia > Mytilida > Modiolidae > Gigantidas > Gigantidas platifrons. Next base: position 669,494 of record MJUT01040581.1, on the reverse strand, counting down.
GATTACCTAGTAACTCATACAAGCCGATCGCCAATATGGCATGGATATGGATTCGTGCCCAGCTTTGTAAATTACAAAAAAGGGTGCACTCGACTTGTAGCCGCAGGTGATAAGGGTTTACCAGTTGCTTGCCCATGGTCGGTGGTTCTCTCCAGGTACTCCGGCTTCTTCCACCACTAAAACTGGTCGCAATGATATAGCTGAAATATTGCTGAAAGTGGCATTAAACACAATATATATATGCAAATAGTTTGTAAACATTTGACTTGACAAAACATCATGTAATAATAGCATGACATTTTCAGGGTTATTGTTATGGGGTTTTAATGCCACTTTCAATAATATTTCAGTTATATTGTGGCGGCATGAAATTTTCAAACCATGAAAACGCTAAATGTGAAAACATTCTGGAAATTCACCAATTACAATAAAATCTAATTAAAATTAGATGTTTGTGGTATCTTATTATAATTGTTTTTTCTTTGACGAAACACAAACATCTAACAACTCCTGTAATAGTGTACAATAAGGCTACCGATCTATCGGTGATGAGCCAACTCAATCTTTAGGTATCAAAACAGACTATATGACGATAGATGATGAACGATTTGTCAATATATTTAACTGTCTATCATACATGTATGATTGGACAGTCAAAGATGAATGAAAGGTAACAGGTCATGACCCCAAACAGGATATTGTTAGATGTTTGTGTATCACCAAAGAGAGGACAGTCAAAGATGAATGAAAGGTTACAGGTCACGACCCCAAACAGGATGTTGTTAGATGTTTGTGTATCACCAAAGAGAGGACAGTCAAAGATGAATGAAAGGTTACAGGTCATGACCCCAAACAGGATATTGTTAGATGTTTGTGTATCCAGTGATCTTGAAGGTTTTTTTCAGAATGGGCCCATGGCCCCTTCAAAAAAATTTCAATGGGCCATTGCAAATGAAATAAATTTCCAGCACAATAATGCATAGATGAATGTATTTTCATACTATAGCTCATGTAACATTTAAATAAATATAATTGATTGAAATTGAATTGCTTTTCAGTTTTCTAGTGATTTCTACAGACTATGGATTCACTCATCTTTACGTACCTGCTTCACTACATTGTTATTCCAAGGACTGAAATGTTTAACTTTGCCCATTATCGAAACATACACTTTAGCATGCCACATATTTAAAATTTCTCCATTTAATATCTATAAGCAATCAAATATCACTTATTTTTCTATTATTTTTAATATCCTACATAATTATAATTACCAGGGGGAACGGGTATCACTGAGGAAATAGGTTTTCAAGCTTCATTTTTCCAATCCAGTGACATTGATGTATAGTTAAATTTGTATTGTAGATTTCCTTATCTTGACCAATATAATTGAGAAACCACTTACATTTTGTACCACAAGGAACAAGAACAATTTCACAAGCTAATCAAAATTACAGAGAATAAAAAAAATTAACATTTGATACACCTTTCATGCCTTTGTTATTGAATCTGTTCTCAACTCAGTTACACACAGTAAATCAAATAAAGGTCAAAAGGCTTTATTTACACACACAGTAAATAAAATAAAGGTCAAAAGGCTTTATAAAGTCATACATTTCAAATGAATTTTTATTCCAAGTAAGTTTTAACAACTTGATAAACAACCATGATTGAACAGGAGAGCATTTGCGGACGTCTTTCTCGTTAGCATCACAATCTGATGAGACAGAGTCGGGGGTACTTGTACGTCTTGTTAGCCAGAGTCAATCATATATTCAGTTTCTTTTCTCACAGAATCGTCAGGATCGAACTTGTTATTTCCATCTTGACCAACAAACGAAAACAAAGTGTTCTGGCCAGGTAAAACAGGCAGACGCTGCTTTTTTTCGGAGGTATTTTTCTATAAAATTCCACTAAATACCGGCAAACAATAACTCACAGACACGTACTTTCAGAAATAGAATTTTCCGTTAAAATAAAATTTCATATTGAATTTATGGATGATTTTATACAAATTTTCATTCATTTGATTCATATTTGTCAAAAATCAAATTTACAAACGTTTATTTGGAGTAACATTTGAAAAAAAGTCACATCATTGGTTGTTATTCTTTTCCCGGTATTTAGACATTTCATAATTATATTTACTTCAGCGTAAAGCAAAGGAAAGACCACGAGACAGTCCGATAAATATATAAATAGGCAAAACGTTCTCAATGATCCGATTTCGACACGATTATGCATAATTCAGTGGGGTTCACTGCAATTCGGTGTACCGCACGACTGTCGTTCCATGGATACCGAACCTTGCAAAATTATTGTGCGCCACACGGGCGCTTACATTTTACTTTCACTGCGCCATTTTTCAGCTTAATGCGCAAATTGCGCATGGCGCTGGACTTTCCCGATCACTGGTATCACCAAAGAGAGGACAGTCAAAGATGAATGAAAAGTTACATGTCATGACCCCAAACAGGATGTTGTTAGATGTTTGTGTATCACCAAAGAGAGGACAGTCAAAGATGAATGAAAGGTTACAGGTCATGACCCCAAACAGGATATTGTTAGATGTTTGTGTATCACCAAAGAGAGGACAGTCAAAGATGAATGAAAAGTTACATGTCATGACCCCAAACAGGATGTTGTTAGATGTTAATGTATCACCAAAGAGAGGACAGTCAAAGATGAATGAAAAGTTACAGGTCATGACCCCAAACAGGATGTTGTTATATGTTAATGTATCACCAAAGAGAGGACAGTCAAAGATGAATGAAAAGTTACAGGTCATGACCCCAAACAGGATGTTGTTAGATGCTTGTGTATCACCAAAGAAATAATCTAAAAAAAGATACAACAAACTTCTTATTTAATTTAGATTGCAATAAAATACTATAGGCTACATGTACAGTACAGTCAGGGACATAGCATGATAAATCACTGTGATAGACATATCACTGTTCTTAGTGATGCTGATACAGTACAGTAAGAGACATAGTGTGATAAATTACTGAGATAGACATATCACCCTTCTTAATGATACGGATATATTTTTTGCTCTGATTTATCTACTTACTGTCTTGTGTGAGTCGGGCGATAGCAAGTAACACTCTAAATACAGAAGAAATTTTGAAGATATATTAAACAGAACAGAAGATATATCCATGTCACCAAGATGAGTGATACGTCTAGCTATCACAGTGATTTATCATGGCATGTCTCTGACTGTACTGTATCAGTATCACTAAGATGAGTGATATGTCTATCACAGTGATTTATTATGGTATGTCTCTGACTGTATTGTATCAGTATCACTAAGATGAGTGATATGTCTATCACAGTGATTTATTATGGTATGTCTCTGACTGTATTGTATCAGTATCACTAAGATGAGTGATATGTCTATCACAGTGATTTATTATGGTATGTCTCTGACTGTATTGTATCAGTATCACTAAGATGAGTGATATGTCTATCACAGTGATTTATTATGGTATGTCTCTGACTGTATTGTATCAGTATCATGAAGATGAGTGATACGTCTAGCTATCACAGTGATTTATCATGGTATGACTCTTGACTGTTACCTACCTGTCAGGAAGTTGTTTGTAGCAGATTCTGACTGTAAAGCTTCTAATATACTTTGTACTTCTAACCATAGCTTAGATTCATTAGGAAAAGTTAAAAACCTGAAACAGAGACATTAGGAAAAGTTAAAAACTTTAAACAGAGAAAATGATATCGTTTGAGATAAATGAAGATAGCTGGCAAAGAGCCTCAGCACAACCTTTTTAGTTAATATCATCTTAATAATATAAAGGCTTATTGATATATATATTACAAAAAATACATGGAGATTCAAATTTGTTACTACTCAATCTGAACATTAAAGCAACCAAAATAAAATGTTTAACTCAATTTTTTGGAGTTTGTGAAATTTTAACCTACCATTTTCGCAGTTGAAACTGTCAAATTGGATGGCAGGCAGTTGTAGGGAAAACACTGTATTTAAAATTGCTTAATAGTACTTACTTCAGTCAAAGTACATCTGAATAAAACTTACATTACTTACATTTCTTCCAACAACTTTGCAGCTTCTTTTACATTCTTGCCAACCTTCTCTAGTGAGTAAGCTTCAAACTGAAACATATTACAAATCTTGAATTTCGCAACAGGCATGTCTTCATGAAAACAAGTACATGCAAATACAAAATGTAAATTTTGCTCAATCAGACTTCACCATAATTTTTAAAGCAACAACCAGCATTTAAACTTCATCATAATTATTAGCATTTAAGCAGATCTTCTTTCATTTTGTGTATGATTGTCAATGAGCACCTTTACAATTACAAATGTATGATATAATTAGATATTTTTAATGTGATCATATTTAAAGACATTATCCAAATACAATACTTAATGCTACATTTCAAAAGTAAAAAATATTTTGGAGCCTTCGTTGCTAGGATCGTATAAGTACTACCTATGCAATCAGTGCCTATCACCACTGACGTTGTGAGCTCGAATACCGTTCATGGCAACATGTATTTGGAAGTTGGAGTTGATACAACAACAAAATTATAAGTGAACAGTGATAAAGTTTGTCAGTGAGAACGGGGTCAATGCCACAGGTCGTTGGTTTTCTCCGGATACTCTGGCTTCCTCCACCAATATAACTGATCGTCACGATATAACTGAAATAATGTTGAAAGTGGCATTAAATCCCATAACCATGAATGGCAATGCTAAAATGTGATGAAATTTTGCAGAGTTGAATTTTTCCTCTGTACGACTACTAGTGCCCAAGAACCGCCTTCAGCGTTTCTCCACTATGAGTCCCCAAACTGAATTCCTCACCAGAACCTTCCCCCAGTCCTTGCATTGATATTACTGAACAAAGTCTCAAGAGCAAAGCTGTTCGGATGTATTTGTTATAACCCCTGATCTGGTAATACAGTATTTTCCCCATTGTGTGCTCCCAGAAGTAGTCCAGCACACATCTTGACTCATGCTTCTATTATATACTTGATAATTACACCCGAGCTTACATCATGCAGAATGTTATCACCCACCAATGCTTTTGTTTGGACATGGTCTCTGCATAAATCATGTCAACACATTTTACTCTCCAGCTAACATGAAGTGAATTATATCAAATTCACATATTGATCGTTGATGAATTCCAGGTACACAACTAAAATTGATGACTTTCTGAACAAAAACTATCGCATTTAAAAATCACAACCGGACCGGACAGTGTAGACAGAGATAGTGAAAACGAAGAGCTGGTGTTAGAGGCAACCAACAGCCTACTAGTACTACCAGAACAGGATTTGTGAGTATTAGCAACACAAATGTTTGTTACGCGTACTTGAATTGTGAAATTGTGTGGAAACAGAGATCTTGCAGTAATCATCCATGACTTTGCAGCATAGGGATCAGATTTAATACACATTCTTGCTCTAGAAACAAGCCATTCTTCATCAGAAATAGTATCATCATCTTTTGACGAAGCCGCCATCATAACCATTTTACTATTTTTACTTTCATCTCCGTATAGAAAAAAATTAGTACCAGTCATGAAAATAATTTACGAAACATTTCCAGGTAGACTTGATCAATTTCCGAATAAAACTACAACGCATTTATCAGAAGTAAATCTGTTAAAATTCTACATTTATTAAAACATACTTTATTTAACTGATTGTATGTGTATATATGTAAATCCAGCTACCCATAAGTAGAACGAAAATTTGACACTAAAGTAATTTTTGGTGCTTGCCTCGAGTGAGGTAGAACGACTCTGAGGTTTCCATAAATTCTATTAATTTTGCCATCCGAATTAACCCGAATAATCCAGTCGTTGTATATATGTTTTTGTATAATTGTATGCCATCAACCCCTTGGGGTAAAATTGTGCATTTCAAATAAACTATCTATATTACGCTCCCGCTGGTCGCTACATTAACTATATATTCGAGTTACATCCGAATATGTATTAGGTAGTGATGTCGTAAAAAACCGGTCCAGTACAAGATCAATACAATAACAGGTGTGTAGTTGTTCCAGCTGACAAGACCCCAAATGATATCGTGTTTCAATGTGGTAAATATTACATAGACCGCTAAACAAATTAAAGACAAACGATATTAACAATTCAATGCTAGTCGTGATTAAGGGGGAATAAAATAGTAGATATCTAATTTAGTGTGCACGGCACGTTTCTGAAATTGCATTAATATAGGTACGCTCAAAGTCAAAAGATTGGAAAGATAAATAAATTAAAAGTCTTTGAGAGAAAGTAAAACTAAACGGGACCTAAAAGTTTACCTATTTCAGAGGGAAATCGTCCGTAATTTGATAAATTAGTACTAGTATATGAACTGTAAATTTAATTCAAATAGAAATATATAATAAACCATGACAGTGTCGAATGACGTACTACTGGTCGAATAATAACATCGGGAACAAATAGTCCACCAGCAGAGGTATGGCCCAGTACAATACATGTAATATGAAATGTACATATTTAATTTAATGGACAGGACGCATTTCTGGAATGGCCTTCATTTCGAGTGCTTATAGTCAAAATATTGAAAAGCCAAATAATCTAAGTCTGTGGGAGAATCTAAGCCAAAGGACCTAAACAATCAAAATCAGCTAATGTGCCTGAGCGATATTGACCATAGGAAATCCTTGACAATCATAAATCTATTTTGTATTCTTAAGATATTTCAGTCAAATATGAAGATAGGGTCTCCCATCTCTGTATTTAATACCAAGATTGAATGTGTACATACAATTATTGCTATTTATTACTGGTTTAGCTAATTATCCAACTAAGCAACTTCTCTGAAAATTTTAACAATTGTTTGATCAGCACTCAAATCTGTTTGCTTATATTTTTTTTTTTTTTTAATAATTACCTTAATGGTACCTGGTTTAACAATGGCACCAATTTTACAACAGAAAGAACAACGTCTCATATCAAATCATTGAACACAACGTTAACAAACCCCAAAACATATTCCAATGTAAATTCAAGGTTTTTTCTAGACATGCACAAGAGGACACTGAGAGAATTGTCAATAAACACTCTGGTTTCGGCAAAAAGTGCTCTGAAACTGACATTTTTTCAAAATGTCGGACTTTTTAAATTGTGTTGTTTCAATTGTTGCATTCCCATTTATTTGTAGGAACAATTACAGTAGCACATGCACAATGAATTTGTATATCTTAAGTAATACGGTATCCCAGAGTTTGCCCCCTGTCTAGATCGTTAGATAGAGGATTGCTTCGGACAATCGAACAAACTGCTTACACAGGGGTTTATGACAGTTAAATTGGAAGCTTTAGAATAACCATACAAATGTCTGTTTCACATGATACACAGAATCAGTTTGCACTTTGTAATCTTTTCCGTTCTTTTTACGTATTAAGGTAATACCATTTACTGGACTTGGAACTTTACGCTGAGTAAAACGACGAGGCCACATGTGGAACAGTAATTGTTTACCGTTTTGGAGCACCTGATTTCTCCTCCGGTTATTGATAGGACCGATATTAAACATCTTTAGATTTCCGTCTCTGTTTACGTCGATTTTTGTTTGTCTTCAGTTTCTCTTCTTCATTTCTTGGTTTGATTGCTTGAGTATTGCTTAATATAACATGCATCGATCAATATCTCAGGACGAACGCAAGTTCAACAATACATTTTTGTATATTGTTCAACCGGGACAAGAACATTTGACTACCATTGGAAAAGTACGGAGAGTTGTGTAGAGACTAACAAGGGCGTATCTACGGAAAATAGCGCCTATATGGCAAGCACTAAAATTATGTTTTACATTTATTATTTAGTAATAATTTCTCCAGGTATTTATGTCTATGTGTATTACACGGTTTCTGCAAAATTACTTGAAGAAAATTATTTAAAAAATCTTATTTAGGACGTTCCCATATGGGAACATTAGGCGCTAAAACCTCTCATTGGCAACCCCCTTCAAGTGGCGCCCAGGACACGTGCCCTACTTGCCATGCCCTAGATACTTCACTGGAGACTAAAAATTCAGTCTTTTGTAGCGGCTATGTACAATACGCCTAATCTTTTTCTAAATATACAAAATTAAACGATCCACACACTATGGTAAATGGTCAGGCTTTCCGTATTATTAATTGCCAACCCCATTGGTGGGAAGTCCTATTCACCACACGGAGACACATGCACGGAGCGGCTCTGTGGGTTTGAGCCCTGGAAACCTTCAATTTACGAATAACCAGCTAGTTTTCTTTCGAAACGAGTTTTTCTTCTATACATGTATTTGATTTACAATTTTAATATCTTTTTCATTTTTGGGGGTAGCAACATGGTAGTTAAATCAGATACTCCAAGGATTCCCGCAAAATATTTCATGTTGTATCATATATATATATATATGCAAATATTTAAGCAAAAAATAAAATAAATACAATTACTTCATAATCAGGTCAAACCTTACAGTTTATTCCTACGCTATGTTTATCTTACCATCTTGTTATATGTATAACGAATAAAGTATAGCATCATACAGTTTGCTTTTATAGGACCTTATGTTATCCTATTTGCTTTTTATGTGCTCTTATTTGCTTTTTATGTGCTCTTACTTGCTTTTATATGCTCATATTTGATTTATCTGTGCTTGCCTGTTTTAAAAATTGATGTTTGCTTGTATATATGTTATAGTCGGGGTTAAGAGCGTCATGTAGTTCATGTTATTTGTTATATGTATATATGTGCCGAATTTAAATAAAATTTACTTACTTACTTACATTGAGAGGGTATGTTTATGTATTTATTCATTTTAAGAGCATTCTCAGATTCAGACATTGTTTATTTTGGAGAAATGAAGCGCTGAAGATGATATGTCGTTACAGCCACCCCTTATTTTCGTATTTGAATATGACAAAAAGAATATGTTCACGTGTTGTTCTCTCCTTTTAAAATATTTTAAGGATGAAAACAAATGTGTCTGGTTTGAATAATGCCAAATTCCAAGTTTGTACAAACCTTCAATCGATGCTATGCATCTTTACCTTTGCCGAGATGGCGTTGCTTGTCGCCTATGGAGACCGACATTAAAAACATGGATTCAGCCATAACATTACCATTTCAAGAACTAAATCGATCCGAGGGGGCACGAATACCAGACTAGTTTGGGCATAGAACTATACTTTTAACAATATTTACGTTATACAATGGTGGCAAATTTCATTGATGGAGGCTGGGAATTGATGACGGTTCTCAGAGTACGACCCACAGAGCTACTCATAAGGGGTGCTCTCTTGGTGAGTAATTGTTTTTTCCAGGTTATTATACGGAAAGCATGACATGGACCGTAATGGGTAACGTTTTAGGAGAGTCATGCTCTCTATGTTTTAGGAGAGTCATACGCTCTAGGTTTTAGGAGAGTCATGCGTTCTATGTTTTAGGAGAGTCATGCTCTCTATGTTTTAGGAGAGTCATGCGCTCTATGTTTCAGGAGAGTCATGCGCTCTATGTTTTAGGAAAGTCATGCTTTCTATGTTTTAGGAGAGTCATGCGCTCTATGTTTTAGGAGAGTCATGCTCTCTATGTTTTAGGAGAGTCATGCGCTTTATATTTTAGGAGCGTCATGCGCTCTATGTTTTAGGAAAGTCATGCTTTCTACGTTTTAGGAGAGTCATGCGCTCTATATTTTAGAAGAGTCATTCTCTCTATGTTTTAGGAGAGTCATGCGCTCTATGTTTCAGGAGAGTCACGCGCTCTATGTTTTAGGAAAGTTATGCTTTCTATGTTTTAGGAGAGTCATGCGCTCTATGTTTTAGGAGAGTCATGCGCTCTATGTTTTAGGAGAGTCATGCTCTCTATGTTTTAAGAGAGTCATGCGCTCTATGTTTACGGAAAGTCATGCGCTCTATGTTTTAGGAGAGTCGTGATCTCTATGTTTTAGGAGCGTCATGCGCTCTATGTTTTAGGAGAGTCATGCTCTCTATGTTTTAGGAGAGTCATGCTCTCTATGTTTTAGGAGAGTCATGCGCTCTGTTTTAGGTGAGTCATGCTCTCTATGTTTTAGGAGAGCCATGCTCTCTATATTTTAGGAGAGTCATGCGCTCTATGTTTCAGGAGAGTCATGCGCTCTATGTTTTAGGAGAGTCATGCGCTCTATGCTTTAGGAGAGTCATGCTCTCTATGCTTTAGGAGAGTCATGCTCTCTATGTTTTAGGAAAGTCATGCTCTCTATGTTTTAGGAGATTCATGCGCTCTATGTTTTAGGAGAATCATGCGCTCTATGTTTTAGGAGAGTCATGCGCTCTATGTTTCAGGAGAGTCATGCGCTCTATATTTTAGGAGAGTCATGCTCTCTATGTTTTAGGAGAATCATGCGCTCTATGTTTTAGGAGAGTCATGCGCTCTATGTTTTAGGAGAATCATGCGCTCTATGTTTTAGGAGAGTCATGCTCTCTATGTTTTAGGAGAGTCATGCGCTCTATGTTTTAGGAGAGTCATGCTCTCTATGTTATAGGAGAGTCATGCGCTCTATGTTTTAGGAAAGTCATGCTTTCTATGTTTTAGGAGAGTCATGAGCTCTATGTTTTAGGAGAGTCATGCTCTCTATGTTTTAGGAGAGTCATGCGCTCTACGTTTCAGGAGAGTCATGCGCTCTATGTTTTAGGAAAGTCATGCTTTCTATGTTTTAGGAGAGTCATGATCTTTATGTTTTAGAAGAGTCATACTCTCTATGTTTTAGGAGAGTCATGCGCTCTATGTTTTAGGAGAGTCATGCTCTCTATGTTTTAGGAGAGTTATGCTCTCTATGTATTAGGAGAGTCATGCGCTCTATGTTTTAGGAGAGTCATGATCTTTATGTTTTAGAAGAGTCATACTCTCTACGTTGTAGGAGAGTCATGATCTTTATGTTTTAGAAGAGTCATACTCTCTATGTTGTAGGAGAGTCATGCGCTCTATGTTTTAGGAGAGTCATACTCTCTATGTTTTAGGAGAGTCATGATCTTTATGTATTAGGAGAGTCATGCGCTCTATGTTTTAGGAGAGTCATGATCTTTATGTTTTAGAAGAGTCATACTCTCTATGTTGTAGGAGAGTCACGCGCTCTATGTTTTAGGAGAGCCATGCTCTCTATGTTCGTTATATAGACCTCTTTTGTAAATCTTTTGAAAAAGGCGCAATGTTGTCGCTACAGAAGACTTAATATTTCGTCCCTACCAAGCTCGCCATACATTTCTAGTGTTAGTCAAAAGTCATTTCCTCTCACCCACGTAATTTCTGTATAGTATGGTAGCTTTTAAGGTTGAACTGGTTCACGTCCTGAATATGCATGGAATATTTTCCGCTGGAGGTTAAACATCACATTAAACAATCAATCAATTATTGATGGTGTAAGCTGCAGTATACAGTCGATCTACCGAAATGCACCGAGTTGTATCGGTTCGACTCCACATTGAAGCACGAAAGCAGTTGATTGCATCAGTAGGTTCGCTGCCAGCCTGCCATGACTGCCCCGTTCATGTTCAGGAAAATTCAATTGATACTAGTGAACTAATGAATGACCAAACAAATATATTTTACAAATGAGATACTGACAAATACAATACCGGTAATACATTTTGATAATTTTTGACTATTACATTTTAGTCAGTTTCGGTCCTAGGACTAGTGCATTTTTGTCAGCTTCAGTAGTAGAACTAGTACATTTTTGTCAGTTTCGGTAGTAGGATTAATACATTTTGGTCAGTTTCGGTAGTAGGATCTAGTATGTACTTAATAACTGCACGCGAGGTCAATAGCGAGATCTATTTTCCCAAGGGGTAGTCTATTGACCGGGACGAATGAACTCGTGACCGACGCGAAGCGGAGGTCACTAGTTTATCCGTCCCGGTCAATAGTCTACCCCGAGGGAAAATAGAGCTCGCTATTGATCAAGCGTGCAGTTATTAAGTACTTTATTACACTGACTTAAACAGGGAAGAGGGTAAAACCATTTACTGTAATTCCTGTACTATTTTGTATTTTATATTTGTGATTTTATGTTATTTCTTCTCTTTTGTATTCCGTAAGCATCAGGATGAACCTCTCGCAACCCTCCCCTCCAAAAAAAAACCTCGACAGAATGCAGTTTTAAAGTTATCAAGCGGGTTTTTATTGCCGGGTGGGTGATTTCTGGTGGATATGTACTACTAGCTTCTTTGAAGATACTTTAATACATTTAATACATACATAATAGGTATTACGATTGATGCAGTACTAGATTCGGAACGAAAAAAGTCAGACTCTGTTCTAGAATATGCAAGTCCGGGATATTTATTTAGCCAATTATACTGAAAGGATCGGTTTTTGTCACCAAATCGAGTAGATGGGAATGAATATGAATTTTCAGGAGTTAGTATTTTTCGTCATCTGACAAGTTTTTATGAATGAAGTTTCCGACATCGAATTTGTATCTTGGAATATCAAGGTCTAGAGTTATCGATGAATTAGTTGATGAATTGTTACTATCCAATTTTTGTCTTTTTAAAATAGCATTCAAATTTTCAGAGTTAGGCATTTCATCTTCAGATCTGAAATAAATTTTATAATAATATAACTCCTAATTGCCTTTTTTGGTCGTTTAGTGTGCTAAAGTGGTATTGTTTTAACACTCAATTATGATTAATTATGTGTCAATATTTACTCAGTGTTTATATTACAATTTTAAAAGTTTCATTTAATGAATTGAACATATAGCCAGAGGCAATTCTGTCGTATTACAACAGATTATTTTGTTAAATGACAGTTTTCTGATTTTAATTAATTGGCATATTGTTGTTTTTAAACATGTCGATGCTTTTATATTAATATATTATATGTACTTATTCGTACATACCTTTGCCTTTTACTGTTTGACGGGAGGGACATGCTTGAAAAAATTGCCGGGGGGGGGGGGGG
>MJUT01040581.1:636508-656518 GCA_002080005.1 Gigantidas platifrons | reverse complement strand
TAAATCCGCCCCTGTCATTGATGACCTCCGTGCACTAGTTTCGAAGACGTGCACTAGTTCCAGGACTAGTGCACTGTAAGGCATGGATTTCATTCAAATGAGTGCATTAGTTTAAAATAAAACTAAATCATGTGGTATCAATTCTAATCTTTCATTGGTTCTTAATATCAGAGTGTGTAATAATACATTTTAGTCAGTTCGGTAGTAGGACTAGTACATTTTAGTCCGTTTCGATTGTAGGACTAGTACATTTAAGTGAGTTTCGGTAGTAGGACTAGTACATTTTAGTCGGTTTCGGTAGTAGGACTATTATACTCTAGTCCATTTCGGTAGTAGGACTAGTACATTTTATCCAGTTTCGGTAGTAGGACTAGTACATTTTAGTCAGTTTCGGTAGTGGGACTAATACATTTTTGTCAGTTTCTGTAGTAGGACTAGTATATTTTTGTCAATTTCGGTAGTAGGACTAGTACATTTTAGTCAGTTTCGGTAGTGGGACTAATACATTTTTGTCAGTTTCGGTAGTATGACTAGTACATTTTTGTCAGTTTCGGTAGAACAACTAGTTCATTTTTGTCAGTTTCGTTAGGACTGGTACATTTTAGTCGGTTTCGGTAGTAGGACTAGTGACGTATTAAGCTTTTCGATTGGGGAATGCTCGGTAGAGTCTTATTTGCCGCCCAACAGAAATGACAAGTTGTCCTTGGTTGATGGCTGAAAATATTCAAATAAAACTTAATAAGTTTTAAATCTTTATTTTTCTGGATACGCACATGGAAGTCACATAATAAATATATACAATACATAATAGCAATCATACTCAAAGTTAAATCAATATAATAATACTCAATATAACAACAATTTGCTTGTAATTTAAATTTTATATATTTTAATAAATGCTCCCTGAGAATTGATAAATAAATAGTCCCTAGCTAGAATATACAACATGATATAATGTTTAGTCTTGTAAGCTAATAGCTTGGAGTATAAAATATTTCAAACCAGTTTCCACTTAAATAATAATGCATCCTCAATAAATATAAATGTGTGTTACATTGCAACATATATATAGTCAATTGTTTATTTCTGTACACTGATATTTATAAAGTGTTAAATAACGAAAATCAATTTTCACTTTAAATAATAATGTCTCCTTACAGCATTTATAATAACTGGTCCCTTTATCCATAAAACAATATATATATATTGTCATGTTCCAGTTGTAACTCAACAGTAATTTGTATGTGGTTTTTACAATTAACATATTTGGTTGTGTGCGTCTTAAAGTCATGTGTTATAATCGACAAGACTTTGTACAGTTGTGTGCATACACACATCCCATTAAAATAACAGAAAATAAAAGATAGGACGCTCAGTCTCGCAGCGTAAACTTTAACATGGGGAATACAAGGTTCTAATTAATTTTGAATGACATAAATGTATTTTTCATGTTTTTTGTAAATAATAAATTTTTTTGTACTTTTAATATATTTTTGTAAATAGTCATGCACAATTGTGTAAATAATTTATCACAATTGTGTAGTTAACACTTGAATGTCTTTAATCAGGTTTCATAATTTAGCGTTTACCAAGTTATTTTGAAAACAGATGTTTTACATTTTTCTAGTTTTGCTAATGTTTNNTTTTTTTTTTATTATACTTAAGTTTATTCATTAAGCTGACAATATTAAATTTCTTTTAAGTGTCAAGTTCACTTAGGTAGTTTGTCACCTAAGTTGAGCTTATCAAATAAAGAGCCATTAATGTTAATCCGGACATCAGACAATTTCTCAATTAGGCCCATTGTATTAAGCCGGTAGTAACATATGTCTATCGTTTTAGGATTAACGCCAAATTACTTATTTTAACTGCGCTATAAAAAGTAGATTTTTAAATATTCGTACACTGTTACTTAGTAACAAATTTTAATTCTTAAATTTTATTGGTTAATTCAAATTGTTTCTAAATCCCCTATAAAAAGGAATGTTTTGCTGGATTCGGTAGTAGGACTAGTACATTTTAGTCAGTTTCTGTAGTATGACTAGTACATCTTAGTCAGTTTCGGTAGTAGGACTAGTATATTTTTGTTAGTTTCGGTAGTAGGATTGGTACATTTTAGTCAGTTTCGGTAGTAGGACTAGTACATTTTAGTAAATTTCGGTAGTAGGACCAGTACATTTTAGTCAGTTTGATGGTAAGACTAGTAAATTATAGTAAGTTTCTGTAGTAGGACGAATACATTTTAGTAAGTTTCGGTAGTAGGACTAGTACATTTAAGTCAGTTTCGGTAGCAGCACTAGTACATTTTTAGTAAGTTTCGATAGTAAGCCTAGTACAGTTTAGTCAGTTTCGGTAGTAGGACTTATACATTTTAGTTCGGTTCGGTAGTAGGACTAGTACATTTTTTTCAGTTTCGGTAGTAGGACTAGTACATCTTCGTCAATTTCGGTGGCAGGACTAGTACATTTTCGTCAGTTTCGGTAGTAGGACTAATACATTTTTGTGAGTTTCGGTAGCAGGACTAGTACATCTTAGTCAGTTTCGGTAGCAGGACTAGTACATTTTTGTCAGTTTTGGTATTAGGACTAGTACATCTTAGTAAGTTTCGATAGTAGGACTAGTACATCTTTGTCAGTTTCGGTAGTGGGACTAGTATATTTTTGTCAGTTTCGATAGTAGGACCGGTACATTTTAGTCAATTTCGGTAGTATATCTGGTACATTTTAGTAAATGTCGGTAGTGGGACTAGTACATTTTAGTCAGTTTGATGGTAAGACTAGTAAATTTTAGTAGTTTCGGTATTAGGACGAATACATTTTAGTCAGTTCGGTAGTAGGACGAATACATTTTAGTCAGTTTCGGTAGTAGGACTAGTACATTTTAGCCAGTTTGGTAGTAGGACTAGTAGATTTTAGTTAATTTGGTAGTAGGACTAGTACATTGTAGTCAGTTTCGATAGTAGGACTAGTGCATCTTAGTCAGTTTTGGTAGTAAGACTAGTGCATCTTAGTAAGTTTCAATAGTAGGATTAGTACAGTTTTGCCAGTTTTTGTAGTAGGACTTATACATTTTAGTCTGGTTCGGTAGTAGGACTAGTACATTTTATTCAGTTTCGTTAGTAGGACTAGTACATATTAGTAAATTTCGGTGTCAGGACTAGTACATTTTAGTCAGTTTCGGTAGTAGGACTAATACATTTTTGTTAGTTTCGGTAGCAGGACTAGTACATCTTAGTAAGTTTCGATAGTAGGACTAGTACATTTTTGTGAGTTTCGGTAGTAGGACTAGTATATTTTTGTCAGTTTCGGTAGTAGGACTAGTACATCTTAGTAATTTTCTATAGTAGGACTAATATATTTTAGTCAGTTTCGATAATAGGACTAGTACATTTTAGTAAGTTTCGGTAGCAGGACTAGTAAACTATAGTCAATTTCGGTAGTAGGACTAGTACATTTTAGTCAGTTTGGTAGTAGGACTAGTATGTACTTAATAACTGCACGCGAGGTCAATAGCGAGATCTATTTTCCCAAGGGGTAGACTATTGACCGGGACGAATGAACTAGTGACCGACGTGAAGCGGAGGTCACTATTTTATCCGTCCCGGCCAATAGTCTACCCCGAGGAAAAATAGAGCTCGCTATTGATCAAGCGTGCAGTTATTAAGTACATTATTACACTGACTTAAACATGGGAGAGGGTAAACCATTTATTGTAATTCCTGTACTATGTTGTATTTTATATTTGTGATTTTATGTTATTTCTTCTCTTTTGTATTCCGTAAGGATCAGGATGAAGAATAACAATGAAAGCGCTGTTTCCTTGCTATTTGTTTCCCTGTATATAGATTGGAATTTTATCTTATATACATTTACTTTTTCTTGTTCTCGTTTGTCATCAATTCATTTTGTTCCGAGTTCCGAGAGATATAAGTTACAAGATCGCTTCCCTTTTTTGTTTTTTGTTTGTTTTTTGTTTTTTTGTTTGTTTTTGTTTTTGGGTGATTATTCGATAAAACCAATCAAGCAACGTTTCTATAATGTATTCATAACATTGTAATAATTAATATATTTTCGTGTATTAAAGTTTACAGTAATCTTGTCTATTTTTCAATGTCTGTTTATATTATAAAAAAACCCCAATTTTTGGAATGCGGCGTTATATGACATCATTGATGACGTCCGTGCACTAGTTCTATGACTAGTGCACTGTAAGACATGGATTTCATTCAGATGAGTGCATTAGTTTGAAATAAAACTAAATCATGTGGTATCAATTCTAATTTTTCATTAGTTCTTAATATAAGAGTGTGTAATAATACATTTTAGTCCGTTTCGGTAGTGGAACTAGTACATTTTAGTCAGTTTCGGTAGTAGGACTTGTACATTTTAGTCAGTTTCGGTAGCAGGACTAGTACATTTTAGTCAGTTTCGGTAGTAGGACTAGTACATTTTAGTCAGTTTCCGCAGTAGGACTAATACATTTGAGTCCGGTTCGGTAGTAGGACCTGTACATTTTTTTCAGTTTCGGTAGTAGGACTAGTACATCTTAGTCAATTTCGGTGGCAGGACTAGTACATTTTAGTCAGTTTCGGTAGTAGGACTAATACATTTTTGTTAGTTTCGGTAGCAGGACTAGAACATCTTAGTCAGTTTCGGTAGCAGGACTAGTACATTTTTGTCAATTTTGGTATTAGCACTAGTACATCTTAGTAAGTTTCGATAGTAGGACTAGTACATTTTTGTCAGTTTCGGTAGTGGGACTAGTATATTTTTGTCAGTTTCGGTAGTAGGACTGGTACATTTTAGTCAGTTTCGGTAGTAGGACTAGTACAGTTTAGTCAGTTTGATGGTAAGACTAGTAAATTTTAGTCAGTTTCGGTAGTAGGACGAATACATTTTAGTCAGTTTCGGTAGTAGGACGAATACATTTTAGTCAGTTTCGGTAGTAGGACTAGTACATTTTAGTCAGTTTCAGTAGCAGCACTAGTACATGCTTAGTAAGTTTCGATAGTAAGCCTAGTACATTTTAGTCAGTTTCAGTAGTAAGACTAGTACTTCTTAGTAAGTTTCAATAGTAGGATTAGTACAGTTTTGCCAGTTTCTGTAGTAGGACTAGTACATTGAGGTCAGTGTCGGTAGTAAGACTAGTATATTTTGGTCAGTTTCGATAGTAGTACTAGTACATTTTTGTCAGTTTCGGTAGTAGGACTGGTACATTTAAGTCAGTTTCGGTAGTAGGACTAGAACATTTTAGTCAATTTCGGTAGTAGGACTAGTACATTTTTGTCAGTTTCGGTAGTATGACTAGTACATTTTTGTCAGTTTCGGTAGTAGGACTAGTACATTTTTGTCAGTTTCGGTAGTATGACTAGTACATTTTTGTCAGTTTCGGTAGTATGACTAGTGCATTTTATTCAGTTTCCGTAGTAGGACTAATCACAACCTTAAAGATTCACGATAGTATTTGTTATTGTCAGTTTGAATAAACATCAATAGATATTGTTCAATAATATTTATGATTTTATTATGTGATAATAAATAATAACAAAAATAGCTATAAAACTAAAATACTGTTAAATTTCATATATTATAGAAAAGTTTTATCAAATAATGTGTATAATGTGTTGTTATAGTGATCAAACAAGGCAATACTGACAAAAACCAGCTATGCATTTTTTCCCCCTCAATTTCCCTTTTGAGTTAAATGACCAGTACTACAGGATTGCTTATTTATACGAATTGCATACGAACCATTTTAATATAATTTGCATTTAATTTTGTCATTATAAATAGTTCTTTATGAACATTTCTATATAATTTTTATTTTTCGCTGTTTTGAAATTTTCTGTCTAATATTTTATATAAAAAATAACTATTGTACATTTTTTTAAATTTTAATGCGGAATTCCAGTGTCTAAATTAATGACAGCTAAGTTCATGACTGTAGCACAAAGAAGGCAATGAAACAGCAAGCATACTATATCAGACAATGACCGTGTCATTCGGCAGCTGTCTACTTAAATATAGGTGAAAAACTTCCGCAGACCTGTCTTTTCCTCACTTTCAAAATACTAGCGTTACAACCATTGCTTGTATATTTTCCAGACTTGTGCACGCTACCTTCGCAGTTTTGGAAGTCGAAGCAGACATGATCAGCATTACAGCGAGACCGATAGGACGAGCTGCTGTGACAGCGATAATGTCTGTCGATACCTTCAAAACAGACTGTTAATATTCAGCATCGAAGTCAGTTTGTTGATACATGTACTACTATTATCGCTGTTGATGCTAAAGGGAAATAATCCAACTGGTCGATACATATCCATTACATACACACTGTTGGTACAAAACTTTGTATCAGGTCGAGCCTGTTGTGTGAACCAGTATCACTACGAATCGCGAAAGCGACGAGTTGTGATGCGGTTAGTTCACGCAACAAGCAAGATCTGATACAAAGTTTTGTTCCAATACACTATGTATGTAATAAGTTTATCTAACATTTCAATAAAAAAGAATTTTAAACAAATAGCAAGGGTTGATTTATAATTAACACATGTGTACAATACTCCGAGGGATACTACATTTTGTCGATGATGTCACGTCATATGTTGCCGTTCATTCATCAATGTCACGTTACTGTTTGATAACTGTCACTTATACTGTACAATCGCTTTTTTAAATGTGGACCGTACAGTTGCCGGAAATATTGAAGCTATGTCCTTGAAAATGAAAATATGACCGTGAATTCGCGATATAGAATACGAATGAATGAACATTAAACAGTCGCTTTGTTTACGTTGCTTATACTGATGTGTTTGCTATCCCGCATTCCAATGATATGACGTCATGACAAAGTAGTTCGGCATAGAATATTTCGTGCAACGTCGCCCCCATCCGGAACTCCTCGTGCCTTTCCCCAAGTGAAAAAAACAAGCTCGGATATGCATGTATTTATATGCGTTAAAATGCAATTATTCGACCAGGGTTGTGAAGAGGAAGAGAAAATAATCCTTTCCCCCAAAAAATAAAAGTATGTTATAAAATAATTTCATATCAAATTTTATCTATATTATTGCCAAGTAAGCATTAAAAATATAAAATCGATAAATAAAACTAATAATTATCTAAAATTTGACATTGACCTTGTCCTCTAATATGTAAACAAACAAGCATGGGGTCCTCGTTAACAGCAGCGTTGATGAAATATGGAAGTGATATCCAGTTAAAGGAGAAGCAGAAAGAAATCTTAGAGTATGTTTATCAAGGCAATGTCTGTATAGCAATTTTGAATCCTTGATGACTGAATCCCACGTTTCTTGGATGACGGTCATCCATTGTTATATATCATGTGATTTCATAAGTCACGTGGTACAAAGAATACTATTCATATCCGAGCTTGTTTTTTCACTAGGGGAAAGGCGCGAAGGGGGTTCCGGATGACGTCGCCCACTCTTTTATCACCACAGTGTGGTGATACAGCATATTGTATCAGACAGTCTACTTTCTGTAATTTCAAAGTAAAGCGTAATGTAAGATAATGTCCTGTATCAGAGTCATAAAGTTGATACTGACAATATCATTAAAGAGATCAAAGGGACAAAATTCAATTTTCCGATGTATTAAAATATAGAAATACGATAGGATACAGAGAATATCACAGCCACATATTTGGACTAGATTATCGCCTAGGACATACAAATTACATCACCTGTTAGGATTGTGTTGTATCCCCACCCCCCCCNCCCAACCCCCCAATTTATTCATAAATCTTTATCTATTGTAATTGTTATTCCATAGAAACAGCATATTTTTACTTAAATCTGTAGAAAATGTCACTTTCGAAATCATTCTATGTCTTTATATTACTCAGTCTCTTGGACCTTCCTCTGAGATAATCTCCTCATCACACCGGACTGTGGCCGTTCTTTTTATCATTTGTGTCTTGACTGTTGATTGAAAAAGTCTAGGGCAATCACAAAGAAATAGCAAGATAGCAGGTATAGCTAACATCACTATACCGACATATCCAACAGAAGCAGACGACAGTCTTTCGTCACGTGCTGATATTAGACGTCTGATGGCCATTGACGTATTTTTGCTGTTAATTGTAAGATTAGCTGTCATTTCATCTAATTCGTGCTTCATGGCTTCTTTCAGTTCCGCCCTCGTTAAATTCTTATCTTTTAAATAAGCCCATTTAGACACTAAAATGTGACAAAATTTGTTAAGGCAGCATCATGAAATACAAAATACAAATATATGTATTCAATATAGTCAGGAAATATTACAGCATAACAACTTGCGATTGTAGATACTTAACCCTTCACTATTTTGAATGTTGTAGATGTCACAGCCATTCCATTTTACAAGACTTTACCCCTTGTTTGTGGTGGGCTTCAGATTGTTCATATAGTCTATTTACACGCCTTCATGTTTTTTTAATTCTGTGTTGTGATGTCCGCTACGATTTCCACGTAAAAACGATGATTGGTTAGTCTTTATTCCTATTGACATTGCAGAAGGTTCATGTTTCATTTGTTATTTGTATTAATTTATTCTATACTGGTGTCCAACACGATTTCCTTATCGCATGAGGTTCGTGTCCTTTATCAGTAACACGACGGGTGCCATTTACTGCTTACACTTCCGGAGCATCCGAGTTCATCCACGGTATTGTTCGATTTGCTTACTCTCTAGTTTTATAGATCATTATTTGTCTATCAGTCTTCGGTTTACGGTTTCGATTACACAGAGGCTTTGGTATATCTAAACTTTTCTTAAAAGAATTTTCCAAACACAGGTGTCCTTTGCCAGTTTTGCCTATTCTTTTTATACCCTTTGGTCTTCGTGTTCCCACAGACTTATATATATTGGGGTCTCGGTGATCTTGATCTTGTGGTAGTTGGATTTACAACTATATGTGCCCATCATCACTAAATTTGTGAGCTCGATTCCAGCTCATGGCGAGGTGTACTCAATATAACATTATGCGATAAAGTTTGTCAGTGACTTGCGGCAGGTCGGTGGTTTTCTCTGGGTACTCCTGTTTCCTCCACCAATAAAACTGACCGCCACGATATAACTGAAATAGTGTTAAACACCATAACCCATAACAAAAAAATTATTGATATTATTTATACGTTACATTTTGAACTCTTTCTTTTTTCCACTGTTATACATATTTATCTAATATATATAGTAGATATTAGGAAAATGGGGTATAGTTCATAAAGGCGTTTATTTCACAACGAAGCATGTCAAACGGGTTCATATACGTTGTAGATGCACATTTTATTGATAAAATTGAAGAAGAAGAAAATATCCTGGACCCAAGTGCCTGTGGTCTCATCACGGTTCACGAAAAATACTTTTTACTAATCACATTTCACGGGAAGTAAATTATGATGCTCACTCTTCTTGGAGAACATCAAACCCAATGTAAATTATTAAAAGTACGTTTTTATCCGTGCTACATTCCTACTAATCATGTCAACAAGAATCGGTGGATGTGACCAATATGGCAATAAGGATGCCTGTACGATTGACAGATCGAGTTGAGATGGAGAAAAAAAATGTCGTCAAGAAGACCACATTAAATAAAAATAACAGAAACGTTATATGATAGATGATTATATCACGGATAACGTAAAACGATTTCATGGGTAATGCCCTCATCACGATTTACGTTAAATAAAAAAAAAAAAAACACTAAAGAATCACATCTATAAACAGTATTCTATGTTTCAAAATGCCTTCATAGGAAATCTTGCCATTAAGATTTATGGGGGTAGAGATGCTCTTGTTTGACAATAGTGTTCTGAAAATGTATCTGTTGAATACTCAATTAAACTTCCATAAGAATTCATTTAATTATTTCATTTTGTTCATTTGCTTCATTTCATAAAACAATTTGTCGGAAGTATATGATAAAAAGATTAATACATGAACTTTTCCATATCATCCCGGCTATCATCCCTCGGCCTATATCAGCCCTCGACTGCGTCTCGGGATGATATCCGGGCTGATATGGAAAAGGTCATGTATTAATCTTTATATATCAAATGAATTTACTTCAAACATCTTACTTACAAATAATTCCTGGTTGGTAGTATGATTTGTGTATTGCCTTATGAAACTGAAGCGAATGGAGAAACTTTCTAGAAAAAAAATATAAGGAAATATATATATGTAATCAAGTGGTGACTAATATAGTACGATATCTAGGTCAGACTGGAAGTAAATAAAATGTTTTGACTTCCATTTTGTTTGTTAATAAAAAAATAAAGTTTTTTTGTATGAATTTTATCTTAACTAAAGAATGAACACCTTAGTTTTCGTTCTGTCACCGAGGATCGACATTATATGTTATTCATGTTCTAAACAGGGTATAGAATGTTTCTTAATCATTCTACTGAAATTGGACCAACTGATGGAAAACGAAACAGAAAAAAATATTTTTCAGAATGCGTTTGATTTTGTTATTTTCTTGAAGAACACATATTGGACAAGCATTTTATAAATAATCATTCACAAATATCGATTCATTGTGATTTTATGATCTAATCTTAGTTGGGTGCATGTTTACATGTCGTTACGGAAGTTAGTTTGGAAAATATTTTGCTTAAGAGTTTCGATATATTTACTCCTGTTCAGGATTTGGTCATGATGCATCTCAAAACGTTGCTAATAGTGTTTTAACTGAAGAAAACTTCTGTTCCATGCTCAAATGGAAGACATAAATTTATTGGCTAACTTCCGTAACGGCATGGTCAAAACTTTCCCGGGACTAAATAAGTTCACATTTCACCGGTAACTGAGCAGACGAAACGTGGTACGTTTTGGTAACTGTATGAATTTATTAAAACTAAATACTTTTTATACTACGGTATATTAATAATGAAAATATAATATATATTCCATCATCAAATAAAACTTACCTTGGTTTTCTTTCTAATGTCTCCGTTTTCATTGAGGATTATCTAAAAAGCTGTCTGCTTTTCCAGAGAACATCCAGTGATGTATGAAAAACTAATAAGCTTAGTGGATTCGGTTTCCGGAAAGATGAGGAATTCCGTGGGGGAAAAAAACTGTTACGGAAGTTAGAAGTTACGGAAGTTAGTATAGGCAATAAAAAGAAACTGTAGTTTGCAATTCCCGTAATATGTACTCACCCCTAATTCAAATATTTAAAGATTGTATTCTGCTTTATTTGTAGTTCTAGGATGGGAGCAGTAGATTGGACCAAAATGGCTAAATATTGCGTTACGGAAGCTAGTCTCTTAAAGGAGACATTCGAAAATTTTAAGATTTGCATGTCTTGTTCGAAAACGTTTGGAGTAATTAATTCGATAAATGCTTGGTCAGGGAATTGAGCTATTCTATTTCCATTGCTAGAAATGTTTAAATTCAGCTGCTTGGTGTGATTTCTCAACAAATGAGTTTGAAAGTGTTACGGAAGTTAGGAGAATTTTTGCGACAGTTAAGTTACTGTGATATCAAGCCTATTTTGTAAGACTCATACAAAAAAATTTTGCAATACATTCCTAACACCTTTGTGCATAAAAAGTTGTTGAATGTTTATCGTCTTCATCACAAGGCAAATTAAAATAAAGCATCTAATAGTGACATCTTTGCAAGCGACATGACGTTTTCGTACACAACTGAAATTTAACATCCTGAAAATCAGCCCTTAACAATGCCGTAAGGTAGTCCAATTTTTTTTTAATTGTCAATTGACCATCCCATTGAAGAGCAAATACAATTTTCGCCACCTGGTACACTCAAGATCATTTTTAATCGCCCATCATTATATGCGACACGAACAACACTACTTTGGCCACATTTCATTAGAATAACTGTGCTAGGCTTCTTATTTATATACCCCGAGTCGTCTGGAGAGAGGTATACAAATTAGAAGTGGGGAATGTGACATTATATGCCGTGTCTAGAACCAAGGTAACGTATACTGTCGTGATAATCTTGCTCCGTCGTTCTGTCGACCGATACTTTGTTGTATCGACATACAAATGTAACGACAGAATTAGATTTTAGTGAATTCTGCTCCGTTGCTTTGTCGTTATTAATCCGAGATAGAGCGAGGTGGCACAAAATAGCCACCATATGAAAATGTAAAAAAAAAATAATGTTGACGTCTGTAAGAAGCAGTTAGTTTTAATAAAAATTCTTAATCCCCATTTTCTTGCTTGATAACACAAAATAACGGGTAAATGATCCGTTCTATCTTAATATATTTATATTAATTTACAAATGACATTATATAAGACATGTGTAGATTGTACAGTGATTGTTATCTATATAAAGAGGATAAAGGTATGTTTTGATATTACACTAAACAATACACTGAATGTCAAATTACATTTTGATACAAACCTTGTAACATAAAGAGTTGAATACTTATTTATGTCGAGTTGTATTGAAGTTCACCATATAAAGTCAAGTTCGTTACAGATGGATGCGATTTATGCTTGTTATCAACAGAAAGAAATCGCATTATAAAATGTTGAATGGATATCAAATATTTTGTAATTTATTGTACCTTGTATCTAAATGGTGCATAGCTTCAATAAATGTGATATGTATTGTGTAGTTAACGTGAGGTGAGCTGCTCAAATGACACATAAATTAAAAATGTTTGCACACATTAGGTTTTATAAAATGTTACGGACATAATTAAAGTGTGTTGTTGTTGTGCTAGATATAATACGTGTGATGCTAGATACTGAATATTAAAGAACACAAGTTAATCAGAACTAATTCAGTGTATTAACTGGAAATAGTAAGATTTTGGATAATTTTCAGATTTGTTTTATCAACCCGCGAGTGTTTAACTTATAAATAGAATCAATTTATGATATCGCAGATGGAAACGTGATTGTATAAACAGTAAGAATAACCAATGGATTCAAAACATTGTATACTTTTGTAATTTCCAAGAAACACTAGATTCTTACAATTCTTGTCAGTTATTATGACTACTCTAGCTCCACAAAACACTACGGTAGACGATGATGGGTTTCCTGATACTTACGACCAAGAGGGTGCCATGCAATATATCGTTAGTACCGTGCTCGTGTACGCTTTACTCGGAGTTTGTTCAATGCTCTGTGCAAGGATTAAACGCAAACGAAAAGAGGCTTCTCATAGCGACGAAGAAATGGGAAGATATTTGAAAATGGAAAAGAAAATTAACTTAGAAGCGCATAGACAAAAGTTAATGCAGCATAGAAAAAATACGGCAATGGCCATTTTACAGCGTCACGAAATAAAACAACTTCAGAGAATTTCCGAATTTGAAGAGGATAGGTCTAATGACATGTCAGGTACCGAATCTGACACATCCATTCGGTCTGCTCTATGTGAGACAACTGCCGTCTGCTCTGAAACAACTGGTACAGAGAATGAATCACCTATGCAAAAATGAAGTCCATATATATTTCCTGTAAATGGACAAAAAGGACAAAAATCACCAACTCCTTCTAAATCTATGAGGACTTCAACGCCAACAGACGTTTGATGATCATTCATTTTTCCAAATACACAACTTTGATCTACTCGTTCCGTGTTTGTCTTGCCATACATTATACCATTTTTAATTTATTTTAAAGTTGTCATATTCCATCTGATTTTGAATAGTTATCTTTTCTAACAATGTGGCATACAAATGTTTAAATAGGTATAAAAGTTTGACATGCGTCAATAAACATAAGCTTATATTTAAATAATTTTACTTTAAGTAAAAACTATTTTATTAAGAGTTTATGGCGCCGTTAATAATGTTACTCAATAGCACTGCTACAACTAACTGTAGTAGTCCTGTACAAACAAAGGAAGCATACGATGCTACTGGTGCGGCTTCATTTATTGTGGTAACCGTGGTTGTGTATGGACTTGGTATCATGGCCTTTATTGCAGGGCACATTCAAAAGAGGAATGTCAATAGGGATGAAGAAACACATATATCAAGATATCTGAAGAATGGAAACTTTATTGTGTCGACAGCGAGAAAACAAACTGCAGTTCAGCAAGCTAGAATTCTTTTAGCTTCGGTGTCACTTGAAGATTCAAGCTATAGTAGAAGATGTTCTGAAGCCGATAGTTGTTTTACCAGTGACTTGTACGATCAATCAGTTAATTCATGTGATGGTGATACGTCTCCAATTGGAGAAGATGGAAATACAAGGAAAGTCAGATTTAGCGTATCTTCAGTAAGGACACCACTAATACGGGAGAATTCAGAGGAATATAAAGACATTTCTCCTACCCCAGTTAAAGACGACGTATTTACGTAGGTGTGTTTACAAACATTTAAACTTTAAACTTCAAACATAGAATTAACATGTCAGCTGATACATTTTTGTACATTTTGTATTTAAATATGTGACTTGTTTTATAGTTATTCCAGGTTACATTTGTTCTAATGTTGTAACACTATCAGACTGACTGGTTATTAACTTTATAGAAAATAATACATTATATATAATATATATATAGCATTGTCTTTATGTCTACAATATACACATATTATACTGCAGGGTCATCGTGAATATTCATTCGTTGACTGACATTGACTGCATGACACGTCTTTTTTATTTACATTTTCCACCTTAAATTTGGTATGGTCGTTGGTGGTAGTTTAATCAATCTATTCAACAAACGACTGCACCACTAAAAAACAATCGTAATAATAATTACCGTTAAACTTTTAAATGAATATTATTTACATTTAGGGCGTTTTTATTGCAGAGAAACCAGTTTAGGTTTTAACTCGGTTTTTCAAACTTTGTATTTATTGTCCAAACTGGTTTTGAACCAGTTTTAAACCCTAACCGGTTTTTGTATTTATCGGCGTTAAACTGAAACTAGTTTCCAAAACTCATCAAATCACCTCCGGGTGTGGTTTCGACGGTTTGACATCTGTTCAAAATGGCGACCGCTGAAGTTTTGATTTTGGAGTGCAGCATTTGTCTGGAACAGTTTGATTGCTTAGAGCAATTTAATGACAATCCATGCCGTATCAGTGATAGTAATTTATGTTCAACTGATTTAATGAGCCCTTTTTGACTGCAAAGTCTACATGAAGGGTTAAAAGATTGCTGTCTTGCAAATTTGTCTGACGCAAGCATGAAACTTTAAAAAGTCTATAAAATGTAACTGATTGTAATGCTATTTTGAAAAAAAAACTGTATACTCGTTCATATATATAT
This sequence comes from Gigantidas platifrons, assembly GCA_002080005.1. Lineage (NCBI taxonomy): Eukaryota > Metazoa > Mollusca > Bivalvia > Mytilida > Modiolidae > Gigantidas > Gigantidas platifrons. Next base: position 641,295 of record MJUT01040581.1, on the reverse strand, counting down.
ATTGCATTAAAATATTGATCACATACAAGTCAGCCATTTTTATTTATATGTATAAAACCATCTATTTATTACAAAAGACAAACCAATGAACTAGTTTCAAACCAGTTTCGGACCAGTTTCTAAACCGGAAAACCCAATTCAAACTGGTTTCTTTGCAATAAAAACGTCCACTGTTTTCCTATGGTTTGGTGTCACAATCTGGTTCGCTATATTTATATTTGTCATCTTGATGTTTATTTTTAAAATTGAAATGTATTTGGTTCTGTGTATCACATTGTTAATAGCTCCCCTACTTTGCCTAATTATTTTGTTTATGTCATTTAGTCGTTTTCCACTTTGTACTTGCCTATATCATAAACACGTTTGGATTTCGTGTACTAGTACTCGATAAAACGTTATGTGATACTTGCGACAGGTCGGTAGTTTTTTCAGTGTAGTCAGGTTTTTATCCATCAATAAACTGACCGTCACGATATAACTGAATAATTGTTGAAAGTGGTGTTAAACACCATAACCTTACCCATAACCCGTTTGGATTTCCCATAGAGATCACTAAATATGGAATGGTACTCAATATAAAGCTGCAAAAAAAAAATGTGTCGATAAACACACCCAATGGTCTAATTTATTGCAATCAAACTTGTTTCGGTTAGGGTTTACAGTCTAGCAAACCAGTTTTAAGTTTTATACAAACCAGTTTCTAACTAAACCATGGTTTAACACATTTCAGTGAATTGGTGGTTTCTAAAGATGACTGACACTCCAGATCTAAATTATCTTATAGGTCTAATATTGATAGATAGTTTTAGGCAAAGTGAGGATGGAAGTTCTGATGCATGGCTATGTCATATTCTTCAACATTTTGTTCACAGAACATTATACACTCTTTGTTGACTTTCATGACTAAACGTAGGAAAATAGCCCTCTGTAAACCGATAACTTGATTACAACAGGCATTTGTATAAAAAGATATTTACCATTCTGATGTTGTTCACATACCCATTCCATTTGTGAATCATCAACATGAAGTCGAAGCATGTTCTTTTTTTTTCTCCGCTGCCGCCAATTTTCAAAACCAAAATGTAAAACAGCCTCTCGTGCGGTTTGCTAAATTTATGGAACTGGTTTTGGTTTGGACTCGATGAACATGAAAACCAGTTTGGGTTTCAACCCAGTTTTAAACCGGTTTTCTTAAATAAATGAAAAGTTTAGCAAACCAGTATGTTTCGTTTAAATCGCAATTTATTTTGAAACAAAACAAAAACACGCACGCTCAGTGTTAACACAACAGTCTGATTACAGGGAACCCTCGATCTTCCCAATTTTGCATCTTGGCCAGACCCATTTTGTACATTTCGTTTTAAACCTTTCTCGATTTGTGGCACGATGATCAACCCCCCAAAAACACGTTTTTTCTCTTTTCCCGTGGCTCATGTCGGCAATGTCATACCCAGATAGTAACTTCCTGGCTTGAGAGGGCTCCGCATTACTTTTATTATGTGGAAAGTGATGAAAAACTGGAAATATCAGTCGCCGAAAGTTTGTTTACGTCTAGGATCGGACACGGTCTTTTTTCGTTAAATTTGTTCGGGAGTGGACATGATATTTGACGTAATTTTGGTTGGGATCGGTCACGAATATTGGAATCATGAGATGGATTACAAACATACGATGACAATTATCAGAGTTAATATAAAATTAATATAGTTATACTTAGTATGTCACTAAACGTATCGAGATATCAAGATATTAAATTAAATGGCATTTTTATAGGTACATGTGCTACTATTGAGCATATGAAGCTGCCCTACCTCAGATCATAATTGACTATTGTTGTATCTGTCATAAAGACGAAAAATTGAAAGATAAAGACATTAGAGTTGAATCCGACAGTGCAAATAAAAAAAATCAGAAAAGGAATGCAAATAGAACATCAGAAAAAAAATGCAAATATAAAAAAAAAACAGAAAAAGAATGCAAATAAAAACATCAGGAAAATAATGCAAATAAAACATCAGAAAAAAGAATGCAAAATAAAAAGCAACAGGTGTGTGAAATGCGTGAACGCCAAAGGGAAAAGACAAGCGCCCGGTTTCATAAAACTTCACAGGCCAGGCGCATCGACTGAGTAAACGGCTACAGCATTAGCGTAATCATATATAGAAAACAAATATTATGATATCTACCTATTATCGTGGACCATTCGATTTCTACACCTTCAATAGTTTAAAAGGAGATTTTAACATGCTTACAAAAGCTCATCTTTTGAAAATCTCATTTTAATTATTTCGGGTGCAGAGATCCAGTAAGCCACTCGAAACAATAAGAGAAACCAACTAGGAAGCTCTGGAATTAACTTTGAAGGAGAATGTATTCTGACAAAGTAGTGAAGGCAGCAGCATACACAACCCTAGTTAGACCATCCGTTGAATACGCTAGTGCTGTATGGGACCCCTATACCACAAACTAGACGATGCAGCTTAATTCCATCCAGCGCCGAGCTGCTAGATTTGTTAATAACAACTTCTATGACAGGGAACCTGGTTCAGTGAAAGCTATGATATTCGACTTAGGCTGGGAATCTCTAGAACAAAGACGAGCAAAGACCAGAGCCGTATTAATGTACAAGATTGTTAACAATCTTGTTGATATACAACCAACATTATTCATACCAGCAGATGCAAGAACTAGAGGAAACACCGTATTTAAGACCATCTACACAAGATCAGATGTATACAAGTACTCTTACTTTCCCCGTACCACCATTACTTGGAGCTACATACCACAGGCACTACGTGAGGACTCTACCATCGACCAGTTCCGTACAGGGTTAGGGTCTCTTGCCCTACCTGTGCAGTCCGAGATGTAAATACTTTGTTGGTTTTTAATTGTAAATATGACTGGATTTTAGCTGTACAGTTTGGACATGCACGGAGTATTAACACTCAACCTAGAGTAAACTCCAGACGGGAAGAAGAAGAAGAAGAAGACCCATAAATTCATGTTACTACCGAAGTACTGAGTTGCTTCAACCATAAGGAACAACTATAAACAATATTTTATTACACTTGAGAAATTATATTAATGGAAATAATGATATTTTAAATTTTCAAAAATCATTGTTTTCTGAACATATATTGGAATGGTTTAGAAGTCGAAAAATTCGTGACCGATCCCAATCAAAATTACGTCAAATATCATGTCCACTCCCGAACAAAAACGAAAAAAAGACCGTGTCTGATCCTAGACGTAAACAAACTTTCGGCGACTGATATTTCCAGTGTTTCATCACTTTCCACATAATAAACGTAATGCGGAGCCCTCTCAAGCCAGGAAGTTACTATCTGGGTATGACATTGCTGACATGAACCACGGGAATAGAGAGAAAACGTGTTTTTGGGGGGTTGATCATCGTGCCACAAATCGAGAAAGGTTTAAAACGAAATGTACAAAATGAGTCTGGCCAAGATGCAAAATTGGGAAGATCGAGGGTTCCCTGTAATCAGACTGTTGTGTTAACAATGCGTTTAGGCTGGATCCTTCGATTAAATGGCTTGAAACGTGCTTAAATTAGAGACCTATCTTTTTTCTTTTGGCTGTGTCGCCATCTTGAAAAGACCGATCCTACTCGGGTACACGACAGTGACGCTTGTCATATGAAAATGTTAACTTTATGCGTGTGGTTGGTAACATGTTATATACATGCTAAAAACACCTCACCAAACCCTCAATACATTTTAAAACATTATTAAATTCATGTCAATGATGTCATGCTGAACTCCTGACTGACTAACTGTATTTGGGTTGTAGTGCCTATTGGTTAGTGTACATATATTGGACTGTATCTTGTCAAATTCTCAGAACAAACTACTAATAGTATTCATACGTACAGACAACAGAACACAACATGTAAGAAACTAAAGCAGAATCGACGGAACTGGGTAATTGAAGAAAAAAAATGATGGACTATGGACTAGCAAAATAACAACCCACAACAAAGCCAAACTCTCCTCTCGCCAACTTCAAACTTCCAAAACAAAAACCAGCCAATAACAAAGACAAAGGTGGATAGAAATATCATAGATCATGGCTTGGGTCGATGAAAATATAGATCCTGGCTTTGGGAGGACACACACAACGTTGTGGGGTTATGCCGGTTCATTGGAAGCCACCATTTCCCCCTTTTATCTAATCCCATCTTCTCTTGTTCCATGTTTCTTTTTTTACAGGGTTTACTTATCAGAGTAAATGATTAACGATGTAACTTAAATTGTCGTATCTATCTGTCGTATTTCATGACTTAACATAGCATTAAAATCAGAGTTACGGGTGTCAAAAGTGGTGCTGGAACTGCTTATTCTTCAAGAGCAACGAGCTCACCCCTGTTTTCGTGGTGTTCGTGTTGTTCATTCATTAGTTTTCTGTGTTGTGTTTTGTCGACCATTGTATTGTCTGTTTGTCTGTTTGTCCTCCTTTCTTGTGTCCATTGTATTGTCTCTTTGTCCTTCCCCTTTCTTGTGTCCATTGTATTGTCTCTTTGTCCTTCCCCTTTCTTGTGTCCATTGTATTGCCTGTTTGTCCTTCCCCTTTCTTGTGTCCATTGTATTGCCTGTTTGTCCTTCCCCTTTCTTGTGTCCATTGTATTGTCTCTTTGTCCTTCCCCTTTCTTGTGTCCATTGTATTGCCTGTTTGTCCTTCCCCTTTCTTGTGTCCATTGTATTGCCTGTTTGTCCTTCCCCTTTCTTGTGTCCATTGTATTGTCTCTTTGTCCTTCCCCTTTCTTGTGT
>MJUT01040581.1:618632-629609 GCA_002080005.1 Gigantidas platifrons | reverse complement strand
AAACCCCGTTGAGTTCTCACATAAACTTACAATATACAAAATATTGTTGAATGACTAAAAAATGCACCATTCTAAGTTTGTCTCGTGGCCGACCAGGAAATTTCAGTCTTCTCTATAACCTGAAGTTCTTATCATGGAAACATGTGTCCTTTTGTCAATGCCAGGCGAAACCAAGTGTAGGACCTCACTTGATATAAGAAAGCTCAAAAATGCATAAACAATTTAGAAGAAAAACGACTCTCAGTCTGAAGACTGCGGCTTACAAATTTTGTAGACCAAATATGTCTAAAAATAAAAATAAGCCAAATCCGATTACGTTTGTGTAGCCAATCTCCTAACATTAAGTCCTAAATTATGTAAATCTGAACCAACTTATATGCATATCAAAATATAATAACACGGATTATATAAACATATAATAGACCTAGAAAAATTTGATGTTCACTCAATGAAAGCAGGGCTAGAAATGACTATTCATTCACTAATCATTTAACACAATAATTTTTGGCGCCAAAAAATTCATATGCCTCCGAACTATTTCGGGAGAAGACATTAAATTCCCGTTATACTTCGTGCCACGGAAATTATTGATACTTCCATACATACAGAATAAATATCCTAAGTTCATGTGGTCGTGAGATAAGATCTCAAACGTCCTTGTAATTTTGTATTAACATGAAAACTACAAAACTGGATGACATCGTTTTTGTTTTTGTTATTTGGTAAGCATCGGGAAAAATGTAGGATTCTTGAAACCAGCTACTTATAATAATGTTACATAGAAACAATATTTTGATGACGGGTTTAGGTGACAGTTTTTATCTCCGCCCGGTTGTATTTGTACTTCCGGTTACGATCCATGTGCTGATGCAACCGGTATGAAAGTATTATCTTTAGATTAGAATACACACCAAGTATAAAAACCCACCTTGCATCATACGAAATAGATCAGAAAAACCACATTCATGTGATTAGCTTCAATTCCAATATCGAAGCGTAGTATTGTGAGTATGTTCAATAGAAAAAAAAAGGGGGGGNGGGGGGGGGGGGGGGAACTTGTGGCACCGCCTGAAGAGTTCGAAATTTTACCAAAAGTTCGTTCGTTGACCTATGCTAATTTTTTTTTTTTTCACCCCAGAACAATATATGTTATTCGGGATCTTCACAGGGGATACGGGTTCATATTCCCTGAGCCGAAGGCGAAGGGAATATAGAACACAGACAGGGAATATGAACCGGTATCCCCTGTGAAGCCCGAATAACAATTATATTCTGTTAAAGTCTTCTTGTACCAATATTAAAGAGTATATATCATTCTCTGAATATGATATTTCTCATTGTTGAAGACTTACTTTTGACCACAAATAATGAAATATTGAAGAACTAAGAGAAAATTCTGACCGACCAACAACAACCAAAGACAGAGAATACTGTAATGGGAGCACAGTCTGTGTGAATCCGTACCTGCTTCACATTAACTATTTCCAACTGTTCCCTGTGAGATGCAAATCTTTTTGTTGCCATTTTAGCAGACGATAAATTACTTGTTATCTCCCTTGTTGAGTACAAAGCCAAAATGGGGACGGTCGGAGATGAAAGATTCCGTAAAATGCATCTTTTTATATAAAGTGTTTTATTCAAGATCTTTTTATGTATGTTTTAATATTCTTATGCTAAAACAAATATATGAAGCGATAAATATATATTGAAACTGTTTTCAATATTCCCGTCCTTACCCAGGGAATACGGTCTGATATCCCCATCTTGATTAGCCAATCAGATTGTAGGAATTCATTGGATACTTTACTTTAACAGAATATACGTACATATCACCAGGCAAAAATGGATAACTTGGTATTTCTTTTTGAAATTCTATCTAGCCTCCTTAATATAAAAACCATTAATATTTCAGAATTATTAACCCAAATGTTATACTGCTTTGTTTTCATTTCCCCCTTCAGATATTGGATAACAGCATTGGTGGTGAATTGTTAGCATGCTCGTCGAGTGCAGTATCTCATGAATTGGAGCACAAACCAAAGACTATAGAATTGGTATTTGCTGCTTCTCCGTTAAGCATACATCATTGAAGAGTAAGAGGAAAGACTGGTTGGCTCGTTAATCAGGATAATGTGTCTGAGTTGAGCGACATATCTACCCGCAGTTTGTCTAGTATGAAGCATACACCATTTTCTCATCAAATATAACTAGTTCTTGCTATGAAATAGCCGAACAAATTTTGTTAAACAATCGGTCAAATATTGGAAAGAGAACCTTAATTTAAAATTATTGTGTAATTAAATAATGAAAATATAAATAATCAAAAAAACAACATGGCTGGTGTTACATAAATAGTCTTCATCTATTTTAGAGTTCAGATGGCGCAGCAAGTTCCTGAGAAAATATCTTTTCCTCTGGAAGAAGAGAAAGTTCAAGCATATTGGAAAAGCATTGATGCATTTAAAACTTCATTAAAACAGTCAAAGGGTAAACCTAAGTATGTACATACATATACAGTACAGGTAGAGACATGCTACGATAGATGTCCGACGTGTCGGATCTGACATGTCAGACCTTAGGTCGGACAGAGACAGGTAATAAAATACCTGTATAGAAACAGCAGGGTGCAATTATACGATGCTTGGCTAGTTTTATCTACATTTACCTGTTACAGGTGATAATTAAGTTGAAGCAATGTTGATTTCATGAGATGTAACGTTTTCTTTTTCTGTGGATACTTGGTAGAAGTAGGTCACAAAAATCAAAACGTAATTACCGTTTTACTCACGGCAGCATGTGTTAAAATTTACAAAACGTGGTTAAAAATAAAATATTTGGAAGAAAATAAATAAAAATAACAACTAATATTAATGTAGGTCTCTAAATATTGTAGTTACAAGTGTTTCATTTTACGGCGGTTTTCATCTGGATTCATGAATATTCATGACTACTTGGAAGTGTTCTATTTATAGAACCATTCCGGTCGCCCTCATTTCTGCACTTTATTTCTGTTTTTGGGAGTCTACTTTTCTTCAAATATTTTATGTGTTTCTTTGTATCATTATTTTTAGTTTGCTCCTATGTTGTACTTCGGACATTTTTACCTTTCATTCGTAATTTAACATATGACTTCACATTCCCTGTTCATATTTTATGTTTTCATTGGGATTTTTAAAATTTTATGTGTAGTTTTAAAAAATCCCAATGAAAACGTAAAATATGAGCAGGGAATGTGAAGTCATATGTTATAGAACTATGAGTTTTCAGTTTTACAGACTAAAATCAATATTAAACTGTTACCCTGGAAGGGACATTAAATATGTGAAAAATGTGTATCCATATCTCAAGTTTCTTTGTTTTGTTTTCTGTCTTTTTACATTATGCGTGTTTGATTTTGTTGTTGTTTTCTTCTTCTACTTTACATAAGAATGTACGAAATGAAAATACTTTGTACTTCTATAATTTAATAGACTGATAAACATCTATGATGACATATAAAGATGACATATAAAATACAGTTTACAACACTGAATGATAACATTAATGTACCGTATTTTACCGGCTATAGGTCGATGGGGACAATAGGTCGAATTGCTGCTTTTCGGCTAAATTTTTTGGGGAATACTAAGATAGGTCGAAGCATTCCATAGGTCGAGGATGCCGATGACAACTTGGGTAAATATCGTCATATCGAACGGGTTTTTTTTTTTTAACATCGGTAAACATTTGTCCTATAACGATGTTCTTCGGTAAGTATATGTAAGTATTAATTCAAGAATACTATTCTTATATGTCATAAAAGAAATAATTATGAAAGTTAAATTAAATAAAATTTTGTTTTTAAACTTGTGTTTGTGTGTTTTTTTATGACGAGTCCAGTTTGTCAAGCCAGACATCGACGACATTCAAATCAGGCCAACTGTGGGTGTCACAATAGATGGTAAACGGATGTTCGTACAATAATAATTAAGCTGTCAAAACAATGTATCACCTTGTGCAGTTTTATTGACACACCTTTAAACTGTGTTCAATTATTAGTACACAAATTATGTGATTGTCTCGGTCCAGTAAATTTTCAATCAGCTGATCAGAACAAGTGCCGACAGAGGTTCACCTGTGTTGATTATCTCGTGGTGGTTATTTTATTTGTTCCTAATTGACCAATTCAAGTGTAGAACATTCTAGTTTAACGAAATCGATAATTATTTTCCAGTGCATTTAGTATAAAAAGCTTGTTCACCACGTNACCCTGTGATTTTTTTTCAACAACATACATTTTTTATAGTATATAATTTTTTATTATACAATACAATATTAAACTGATTTTCGTTAACACTTCATTCTTCAATCATTGAATATTGATTTTTTTTTTCCGGATGTTGAACATTTTATTCCCGGAATATTGCACCCCCTGTTAGTATACTTTTATTGCTTTAATTAAAAAAAAATAACACCAAGAACATCGATAATTTCAGTCTTCTTATTCAGGATAAAAACCTACAGCAAAATAAAGGTATACTGTCAACAAAATCGTCAGTTTTATCGAGATTTTTTTTTAATGATTCCAGATTTTTCAACTTCATCCTTGTATATGTCGATGTGGACGATAGGTCGAAGCCAGTGTGTTGAGGAAAAAAAATATCGACCTATCGTCCATAAAATACGGTACATGTATTAGAACTGTAAAAATTTCGAAACTTCATTTCAATTTCGTGGCACTAAAAGTTGGTGTGCGTGGTGGCGAACTTGGAGTAGACGTTACATGTGCAGGAGTCTGTTGTCGGGTTATAGCAAGCAAGGTATCGATTTTTTGTTGTTGTTGGATGAGAAGTCTTTCAAGTTCGGATTGCCTGGAGTTGCTTACTTCTAACTGTTTCTGAATCACTGCTAGTGTTTTTTTAATTGAAAAGGCAGGTGGATCTTGTGGTGATGTTTGAGTTGAACTCTCTACTTGTTGCGGTGACGCTGACATTAACGGCGACAGGGCAGACAGTTGTGGTGATGTTGGGGACTCTGGATGATAGACGTATGGGTCGTTGATGCCCTCTTCTATGCATAGGATGTTTGCCTCAGATTTTTGTTTTTTAGTTGTTTCAGGTTTAGCGGCAGGTCTTTTTCTCTTGAGTTGTATTGGTGATTCTGGTGGCGACGGTGATGGCGAGGAAACTGGTGAATTTAACTGTACTTCAAACTCTGTCATTTTCTTTCGCATGTCTAACCAGTCTCCAGTGTCTAATACTACTGCAATATCAGCTTCATCGTCGGTTTTACCCCAGATAATGTTGTAATATTCACCCATATGGACTCGACCTTCTGTTAATATCTTTATTCTGGTACATACATAATAGCAGTCATCAACTTCAAACTTGATCAAAAAGTGGCGAAATTCTCGAGTAACGGTTCTTGATGACATAATTGCTTTTTATGATAATGATTAAAATAGCACACATATTTATACCACTTTACTCAAATGTGACATTTACTCAATTATTGTAAAAACAATATCAAATCAATTATTTTGATAGCTACGAAAATAAACAATCAATTAATTTATTGCAATGAAAACAAATAATCAATATACTGTGAAGCCACCCTTCATTAATTAAGTGATTAGATATTAATTTTTACAATTTCAAATAGATAACGAAATTAATTAACAGATCAAAGAGGTAGGGTCTTTAGTTCTGTTCCTATCATTAAAATTGTTTTTTTTTTAAATTAACGAAATTATGTTTGAGAATTAATCAATATATTTTTCTTCTTATTTTTTCATTTCCTTCTTGTTTTTGTGTTATTTTTTTCCTGTTTTTTATTTTGTTTTTATTTATGTATTGTTTTTGTTTTTTTTTAAATTTTTTTTCATTACATTTTAACTGTTCAATATTAAATCACATTTGGAAAGCTGAAATTGCCAATACTGACACTTGACATGTATAAGGATGATAGGTAATGGATTTGCACTTTTTTTTTACCTCCAAATAACGTGTCAAGATCATTTTATTATAAAAATTTACTGTCCTGTCCATATTAAATATAGTAGTTCAATACGTCTTTGAATCAAGTTGCACGTTTATCAAAATGCGTGATCGGTGGTCATGCTACAGGGAATCTATCTTCCCCGAAAGATCAAGAAACTAGACCCTGATTACTGATAAACTAAAGACTGAAGAATACCAGCAGAAGATCTCAAGTCTACAGTTGCATTAAATAAAATGCAAAGTAAACACCGTAAACCCTTTTCAGGGCTAACAAATATTTCAAAAAGATTCTAAGTTGTTATTGTATAATAAAATAGAAAACAAATCATGATAAATATGATGCAATTAAAACAAAAATCAGTTTTAAAAACATTTGTTATGATATCACACTATACACAAGTTTGTGTAAGTAGTGAGGAGTTGATATAAAAATTATTCAGAGGAATGTCACTAATTTGAAAAATGATTATCATTTTGCTATTTTGTTTATTGTGGATGAAATAAAATAAAAAAATACTCTTTCCCCCCCCCCCTAAAAAAAAATAAAATGATAATATAAAAAGTAGTAATTGATTTATTGATTGATTTTAGTAATTTTAAGGGATGACCAATTTTTTTAATTGAGAAAATTATTTTGAAATTAGGAAATACAATTTCTTTATACAAATGTACTAAAAGATATGAACTTCTGTAATTTAATTCCAATCATAATTTTTAATATATTTAATTCCAAGAATAACTTAATATATTTGATTCCAAGAATAATTTTTAATATATTTAATTCCAAGAATAAGTTTTAATATATTTGATTCCAAGAATAAGTTTTAATATATTTAATTCCAAGAATAAGTTTTAATATATTTAATTCCAATAATAACTTTTAATATATAACAACAATTTTCATGTATATCTTTATTTGTATGTAAAAAGCAAAAACAAAATAAATAAATAAATAAATAAATAAAATATCTCATTTTTTATTTCAGATTTTCATTTGCTTTCCTTTTCACTTTGTCTCCATCTTCATATTAAAATGATACCTGAAAAAGAAGATAATAATTTAACAATATAGCCATACAAATTTTTGTTTCCTGGATATGTTAATTGGGGAAATGATCAAAAGCGCGACTTTTTCCGAGAATTTCATAAGCGCGATGTATCAAAAGCGAGACAAATTGCGTATTAAAAGCGTGACTTTTTATCTATGTCAAATGCACGACATTTACCTGTACTAATTATAATGTACTTCTTCCGTTAGCCAGATTATTATTTGAATTGGCTTTCATTTCTCTGATACCCAATGCAAATAACAATCTGTTGCTCCCTGCTCACCATGGGGAGGTGGAAGTAGGATTTCGAGCAGGATATATTAATTCATATTTAATTGATAAGCATACATAAAACTGACATAAAAATCTAAAAATCAAAAGTCAAATTCATGATACATGCACATGCAGTCATTGTCAAGTCCACAGAGTTCAAAGATTCAGAACTGGAAGGTTGTGATAAGCCATCAGCCACACATACTCTTTTCTTTCTATCTGTCCATTTTCAAACTGATTTTGTACTTGTCTCATAGCAGCAATTTTCGTTCGGTTGGTTTTTTGTAGACGTATAGATGAATGGAGGCTCTGATTTTCAGGTGTGAGTACGTCTGAATGTTTTTCAGCTTGTCCAAAAAGTCAAAAATGTTTGGATGTGGATGGTAAAACATGTCCGAAAACTCTGTGAAAAGCTTCACATCCATTGTTCGTTCTCTTGCAGTCTATGTCATATTCTGTTGGTGGAAATTTAGCATCTGCTTGTGCATACGTTTTCAGAACATAGTCAGCAAAACCATCTAATCTGTCATCGTCATGTGGAGAAGACCAAATATCAAAAGCGAAACAATCTTCCATTTCTTCAGGTTTCAGGAAGCTAAAGCCCAAAGAAGGATCTCAATCATTTTCTAACATCTGAGTCCTGATTTTTATATTCACACGTCCATTTTATTTTTATATTCACACGTCCATTTTATTTTTATATTCACACGTCCATTTTAAACTTATATCCTTCTATCAAAAGGCAAGGTTTTCCTTTATTTGTTGTGATCTTCTCCATGTCTGTCAAACTGTCTTGCTCGAATTGTGAATCAGTTCTGAATACTTTTCTAATACATTTGACATTTGTCACATGATGTCCGCTAGTGAATACTTTTATGTAAGAAGTATTCACCAATCGTCGGGCATTCAACCCGTTATTTCTTATAATTTGTGTTGTCACGCTTTTGAAACACTTTTATTAATCATGAGTGTTAAAGGATGTCACGCTTTTAATACAGGCAAAAGTTGCGCTTTTGATATATTGCGCTTATTATGTGTCACGCTTTTGATATAGCCCCGTTAATTGATCCCAGTACAAGTTTATGACACCTTAATCAGGTGTTCAAGGTAGATTTTGTATATTGTCATAGCAGGTATGCAGTGATCTACCTGTATCAGACTACATGTCTGACATGTCTGACCAGATGTCTTTCAGAGTGAGAATAAAGAAATGTTGGATTAAATTCTCCCTTTCTACACAGTTATGGCTGTCACTTCCATGAATTATTTCTTAAAACAGTTGATCCAAAGAATTATGTATCACACATCTGTTTTACTGGTATCTCCAGATAAAAAATAATAACAGATTGAATTAAGAGGTACATGTATAACCCATTTGTATTACATGTACTGATAAGAAATATATCTGTTTACAGGTATACATTTTATGATGGACCTCCTTTTGCCACAGGACTGCCACATTATGGCCACATTTTAGCAGGAACCATAAAGGACATAATGACAAGATGGGCCCATCAGAATGGTTACCATGTAGAGAGGAGATTTGGCTGGGATTGTCATGGATTACCTGTGGTACTTATTTAAATTTATAATTCTAATTAAATGCTATTATTATATAACATTTTAGGGATTTGACGGTCGCAGATATTGGTTTTACAGGCCCCGCTATCCATTGCCTAGTAAAACTGTATTTGCGACTGTCCCTAGTTGATGCTAGCAGCTCTTCAAATACAATACTGTTATTAGCCGAGTTGCAACGAAGTTGCCGTTGCAGTCGGCTTATGTTTTGGTCATACCACACCCCCTATCTGAAGTGAACTTTTTAATGGTTGTGATCCCCACCCCTAAACCATATATATTTATGATCAGGGTGACTAGACAAATTAAATGCCTTATAGCTCAGGCCCCGGGGATCATACCCCATCCCCTACCTGAAGTGAACTTTGTAATGGTTGAAATCCCCACCCCTAAGCCATATATATTTATGATCAGGATGACTAGGCAAATTAAATGCCCCAAGATTTTGACTTGCAACTCGGCTGTTGCATCTCTGATGCTTTCTCGATTTTTTTTCAAATATACAACTGGACTACTGCAAGCTAAGGTTGCACTTTTAGTGGCCACTTAGAGTGAAAAATTAAACACCTTTAATCATTCCAAATCTTAATTGTTTTTGAACACAAACATCATACCTACAAGATTCCAANTCATACCCCACCCCCTACCTGAAGTGAACTTTGTAATGGTTGAAATCCCCACCCCTAAGCCATATATATTTATGATCAGGATGACTAGGCAAATTAAATGCCCCAAGATTTTGACTTGCAACTCGGCTGTTGCATCTCTGATGCTTTCTCGATTTTTTTTCAAATATACAAAGTTCTGTTTTTTCTGCAAATTATATGCTCAAAGAATATCTTGTCCATTTTTTTTTTATAGAAAAAAATACCAAAAATTACAATTTGTTCAATGCCAGTCAAAAATATACATTATTTATTGATAACTGTATATATATGTGAACTTTAACTTATAGCTTGTAATACTTACAAGACACAAAACATTGATTAATATTGAATTTGATTTGGGGGAGGAGGGGATTGCAGTCTGAACAGATGATTTTTGTTAGATCCTTTTCATATCTTTTGAGATTCCTCAAAATTAAGGTCCAATAGCTTGTATGTAAAACATCATGAAATTTGGCCAGTGTTTATATGTTTTAAATGCCTCATCATGACAAATTCTTAAGCTGTCCCTTCAGAACCTTTTCTGCATATCTTGACGGCATTTGCTAAAAATGAGGAGAAAGAATCCATAACATTATTCCAAATATCTTTGTTTTTTTTCTTATTAAAGTGCATTTTATTATCTCTTCATATATACAATACAATATTTTTCGTATTGACAGGAATATGAAATAGACAAGACCCTGGGCATCAAGGGCCCAGATGATGTAGCTAAGATGGGAATAGAGAAATACAACAATGAATGTAGAAAGATAGTTATGAGATATTCTAAAGATTGGGAGGTAAATATTAGATCTACAATCAAAGCTAATGATATAGAGGTAGCTGAGATATTCTAAAGATTGGGAGGTAAATATTAGATCTACAATCAAAGCTAATGATATAGAGGTAACTGAGATATTCTAAAGATTGGGAGGTAAATAGATCTACAATCAAAGCTAATGATATAGAGGTAACTGAGATATTCTAAAGATTGGGAGGTAAATATTAGATCTACAATCAAAGCTAATGATATAGAGGTAACTGAGATATTCTAAAGATTGGGAGGTAAATATTAGATCTACAATCAAAGCTAATGATATAGAGGTAACTGAGATATTCTAAAGATTGGGAGGTAAATATTAGATCTACAATCAAAGCTAATGATATAGAGGTAACTGAGATATTCTAAAGATTGGGAGGTAAATATTAGATCTACAATCAAAGCTAATGATATAGAGGTAACTGAGATATTCTAAAGATTGGGAGGTAAATATTAGATCTACAATCAAAGCTAATGATATAGAGGTAACTGAGATATTCTAAAGATTGGGAGGTAAATATTAGATCTACAATCAAAGCTAATGATATAGAGGTAACTGAGATATTCTAAAGATTGGGAGGTAAATATTAGATCTACAATCAAAGCTAATGATATAGAGGTAACTGAGATAT
>MJUT01040581.1:596949-611222 GCA_002080005.1 Gigantidas platifrons | reverse complement strand
GCTCACCTGACCCTCTAGTTTACAGTAGTTTCAAAATTTAATCTTACGATATAACCTTGGCGTCGGGGGACCAGTGGCCAACAGCCTTTTATTTGTTTTTTGCTGTAGTTCCAGTTTTCACCAACAATAAAACTAACCTACACAATATAACTGATATATTGTTGAAAATGGTGTTAAACACCAATAAGAATAATGTCAAAACAGTTGATTTGTTTGATATAATACAATGTCATTCAGGAGTTTTATATTCTTTTTTTTTTTCTTTCTTTTTAGATCAGAGACGCCATTGATTTATAAAGCTGTACCCAGTTGGTTTGTCAGAGTAGAACAGTGTACAGAACAGCTATTAGACAACAATAAAAAAACATACTGGTAATATTGCCTATATTAAAACCTTGTATACTGCTCTTGTGACTATTGATGTCAATGAGAAAACGTTATCAGAATTTGATCATGTTCTGTTCTATTCACATATTATTCTGCCATTGTTTGAAGCACTCCACAACACAACTAGATATTTCTACATATATAATATACATGTAGTGATGAAGTATATAAATGTAGTAATGACCTATATACATACATGTATAATACTCACTTTCTTGCTAAGAAAAGTGTTTGACTAGGGTGAGATATTGTACACAAGAATCAAGACAGTTTTATACTTCTAATAAAATTAATTATTAAAAAGACCATGAAAAGGTGCTTGTTATACATCAATGGGTACTAAACACAGCTAATGGTAGTATGTCATTACAGCATTATTTAACACTACAGTGTTTCGTTTGTCGCTATTTGTCCATCACTTGTGTGTTGCTTATAGTAAACCATTGTGTGCTCAAGTGGTATTAAATTAAACCTCATCCTATACTTGAATTGGATGACTTTCTCATTTGGCATGAATGATTGCATTTTATACATTGAATTTTTGTCTCTTGGGCCATTTTTGGTTGCCAGACATACACATGTTGCATTGTATGAAATTAACTGGAAGTAGCCTCTGGACATTTGTTCCATTTAAAAATGATTGACTGGACCACAAGATATTTTACTGGACATATAGTCCTCTTGTTTTTCAACACAAATATTCTTTTGTATGTTTACTCATGTGATTTTCATTGTGAAATGTAACCAAACTAGAATTTTATGAATTACATATTGGAAATGCTTATGAATGATCGAAAATTGTTTTGTAAGATTATGAAGTTTACATTTATGAAGTCAGACAAAAAACCTTTTGTCAAGGAGGCAGTAATATAATTGAAATAAAATCTGCCAATATTGTCATCTGTATTAAAAGGTCACCTTTTTTATACACCCGTCTTGAGACTGGCCATATTATGTGATTGGGTATGGTGGGTGGGCGTCCACACAGGTTTCCACACGATAACTTTAGTTCTGTTTATCAGATCTTTACCAAACTTGGCCACATGATTCCCCTGTGGAAGGGAAAGAACTCTATTTATTTTGGGATCATTAGGTGAAAGGTCAAGGTCACTGTTACTATAAATAGAATTTTTGACAACAGGATCGTTTCTGCACGATAACTTTAGTTCTGTATATTGGATCTTTACCAAACTTGGCCACATGATTCCCCTGTGAAAGGGGAAGAACCCTATATGTTTTGGGGTCATTAGGTCAAAGGTCAAGGTCACCATTACTATACATATAATTTTTGACAGCAGGGTCATTTCCGCACGATAACTTTAGTTCTGTATATTGGATCTTTACCAAACTTGGCCATATGGGTCATTAGGTCAAAGGTCAAGGTCACTGTTGCTATAAATAGAATTTTTGACAACAGGGTCGTTTCCGCACGATAAATTTAGTTCTGTATATTGGATCTTTACCAAACTTGGCCACATGATTCCCCTGTGGAAGGGGAAGAACCCTATTTGTTTTGGGGTGATTAGGTCAAAGGTCAAGGTCACCATTACTATAAATAGAATTTTTGACCGCATGGTCGTTTCCGCACGATAACTTTAGTTCTGTATATTGGATCTTTACCAAACTTGGCCACATTATTCCCCTGTGGAAGAGGAAAAACCCTGTTTATTTTGGGGTTATTAGGTCAAAGGTCAAGGTCACCATTACTATGACTAGAATTTTTGACAACAGAGTCGTTTCCGCACGATAACTTTAGTTCTGTATATTGGATCTTGACCAAACTTGGCCACATGATTCCCCTGTGAAAGGGGAAACCCCTATTTATATAGACGGGCATATTTTGTGATGCACACATTTCTTGTCTTATCCTGTCATAGAAAATATCATGTAAATTGAGCCTCTTTTTTGATATATCTGTCTTATAAGGCCACTTTTTCTTTGTCTCAAAGGTGACCTCTTAATACAGGTTTGACGGAATTAGTTACTTACATATGAAGATTATGTCATTATTTAAGAAACAGTAACATTTTTCTCCAGTATAATTTAAATGATTTCAATTGCAGGGTTCCTGAATTTGTCAAAGAAAAAAGATTTGCCAATTGGTTGAGAGACGCTAGAGATTGGGCTATATCTAGGAATAGATATTGGGGAACTCCCATCCCTCTGTGGATCAGTGATGATGGAGAAGAGGTAATGTTGTTTTGAGAATCTAGAAGATTTTCATATTATACCCCCACTCGTAGAGATCTCGGGGGGGGGGGCTATATTGCAATCCCCTTGTCCGTCCGTTCACACTTTCGTAACAGATATCTCGGCTTCTACTGGAAGAAATTATTTTATATTTGATATATGGCTTTGGCATGGTGACTTGTACCGTGTCTCCCCTTTCCAGGTTTACCGCACATCTACTTCCTGTTTACCGTGCGACATACAAATGAATGAGTGGGGGTATTCTTAGCACGACGTAGCGTGCAACATCTTGTCGCATCTATATTTAATATAAGATAGTTTTCTGTCCTGATCTTTGATAAAACATTTAAATCACTTCATTTTTCCTTAAATGTAATTTTTCGAAGAATTATATTGGTATAATTATGTATTATTTTGACTTCTTCTGTTGTGGGGAAATTATGTCAGATCGAGTTATGGTGATAATTTATTTACTATTTTCATATTCATAAGAATTTGTGATAAACTATTCTTGTAATCTGTATAAGGAAATACAAAGTTGATTATGTGTTATATAATCTGTTCTTGTAACCTGTATAAGGAAATACAAAGTTGATTATGTGTTATATAATCTGTTCCAAATTTATGAAACCAGGAGGGCTCTATTTTTATGTGGATGAATATAAAAACATGGAAAATAAAATAAGATGAAAGGAATTAATTTCAACTTTTTGTTTTGCCAATAATACTCATTGGTCATTCATGACAAACAGGTACTAATAGGTTTTCTAAGGCTATAAGTTGTATTTTATTCAGAAAGACATTTTGTTCTTGTTGGGATGATGTTTTCAATATGTTATAAAGTCAGATAATTAATTATTCTTTACAGGTTATATGTGTTGGATCTATTGAGGAATTAAAAGAATTATCTGGTATTGAAGTTAAAGATCTCCACAGAGAAACGTAAGTCATTCAAGGATTTAATCAAGTCATTGTTGGCCTTTTCCGTGACAAAATGTTCCAATGCTTTTTTATTAGCTCACCTTGTCAAAGGCAATGTGAGCTTTTGCCATCACTTGGCGTCCGTCATCCGTTAACTTTTCACATTTCAATCTTTTCTAAAACCACTTATCCCAGCAAAACCATATTAACACACATTGATTTATTGTTCTGCTCATCATGTATTATACCTGTCATATTAAGTCCATCTGGTTAGAGGAAATTAATTACAATTTATTTATTTAATGAAATGTCATTAATTAAAAATACACATAATATTCTTCAGCTGATCAAGGTAATTTAGAATTAATGGTGATGCATCATACCTTAATATTCTATTTTCATTTTAAAATCTAGAATATATGAAATTTTTTTCTGCTCCACATGACACTGAACAACAAATAAAATGTCAGAAAGATGAATTTTAATCGTCCGTATGACCATGATCTTATTATTTTCTTAATAAGAGTGGAATAGCTATTAATAGAAAGGAATTCTAATACAATGTGAAGAAAAGAAAAAAAAAAGATTTTATTGAGCTACTTGAATGTCTACAATTGACATAAATTTAAATTCAAAGAATTGCATTTGACATCTGTACCACAGAATCATCATAGTAAAGACATGACATCATGTGTTCACTTCCAAAGTTAAACGTTACATGTGGTCATATTTTCACTACCTTTATGCTTCAGAAGTGAATAAGATATCGTTAATACTTGAGGTAAGCTACCATGGCTAAGACCTTATTTTCTGTTCTATTGTATTTTTTATACAAAAATTGCATTAATAGAATAATTTATCTCGGTTCATTAAAAAATTTAAAATCAAAGTGATGTCCAAATGCCATAACTCCGATATGTTCTGTTAATTTACTCTTCATGTATAATTTATATTAACATGTGAACCTTACTACAAAATTACCGCCACAATGTAATTGAAATATTGTGGAAAGTGGCATTAAATACCATAACTCTAACTCTAATACCATGAATTATATCTATTTATTTAATTACACTGCCAAGAAAATTTTAAACTTCACAATAATTAGAGAAGCATAATTTGTATGTACTTTTAGGGTAGATAAGATAACTATACCATCTAAGCTTGGTAAAGGACAGTTGAGGAGAACACTTGAAGTGTTTGATTGCTGGTTTGAGAGTGGTAGTATGCCTTATGCACAGGCCCATTACCCATTTGAACATAAGAAGGAATTTGATGACACATTTCCAGCTGATTTTATTGCAGAAGGAATTGATCAAACCAGAGGATGGTAAATAAACATTTTTATAATCTTATATAGAACATTATTTTAATTATCAATTGAGATGTTAACCGCATCGGTGGTATAATGGTTAGCGTGTTTGCCTCGAGTGCGGTAGATCGTGGGTTCAATCCCGGATCGGGTCATACTAAAGACGATAAAATTGTTATTTGTTGCTTTTCCGCTAAGAATGCAGCGTTAAGGAGAAAGAGCAAAGACTGGATGGCTCGGAATCAGGATAATTTGTCAGAGTGGGGCGACATGGTCTATCCTCTGACTGTTGTTTCAGTGAGCTAGCACTATAAAAATCCAGCTAAGCATGTTGGTCTAGTACAAAGCGGACCTCATCATCATTTCATTGAAAATTAACTTGTTCTCGCCATGATATTGCTAAAAAATTGCTGAGTTGGCGTTAAGCAACAATCACTCACTCAATTCAGATGTTAAATGGTCCAAATCAAAATTGTTGAATTATGAACTACACATGTACATGTACTAGAAATTTCCTACAGAAAATTATAATTTTGAAAAAATGACTATTTTATGTTTCATTTTATTTTTATGACATGTTGATTTCATACAAACTATAAATCTTCACATATATTTTTATACCCCCACTCGTAGAGAGGGGTCTATATTGCAATCACATTGTCTGTCTGTCCGTCCGTTCACACTTTCGTAACATATATCTCAGCTTCTACTGGAAGAAATGATTTTTATATTTGATATATGGCTTTGGCATGGTGACTTGTACCTTGTCTCCCTTTTCCAGGTTTACCGCACATCTACTTCCTGTTTACAGTGCGACTTAGAATTTTTCATGTTTGCCGTAATGAAAACATTAGTAACAGTTATCTCAGCTTCTACTGGAAGAAATGATTTGATATTTGATATATGGCTTTGGCATGGTGACTTGTACCGTGTCTCCCCTTTTCAGGTTTACCGCACATCTACTTCCTGTTTACCGTGTGACTTACAAATGAACGAGTGGGGGTATTTTTAGCACGACGTAGCGTGCAACATCTTGTTGTAGTTGGTGTGTATCTGACTAACTCTACAGAAGTATGTGAAAGGATAACCTCCTTATAATGATATTAGGGAGTGGGGTATATGTCATTTTTTTGTCAAAGTACATATCTTTGTTGTATATATTCTAGGTTTTAAGGGGTATGGGTCATTTACTGGTCATTGAACCTGCCTTTGTTGTATATATTCTAGGTTTTAAGGGGTATGGGTCATTTACTGGTCATTGAACCTGCCTTTGTTGTATATATTTTAGGTTTTAAGGGGTATGGGTCATATACTGGTCATTGAACCTGCCTTTGTTGTATATATTCTAGGTTTTAAGGGGTATGGGTCATATACTGGTCATTGAACCTGCCTTTGTTGTACATATTTTAGGTTTTACACATTGTTAGTGCTGTCCACATTGTTATTTGGGAAACCACCTTTCAAGAACCTAGTCGTGAATGGACTTGTCCTTGCATCGTAAGTATCAAATATGTGGTAATGTTTCACACATAAGTTCAATCAACATTAGTGTAATTTAAATTATATGTTTGTAGTATCTTTTTAAACATTTTTTTTGTTTTTTGTTTTAAGAATATACATTTGTACTAACATCTAATGATATCCGGGTTCATACTTTTAATGGACCAATCAACATTAGGCATACATAAATTTTAATTTATCAAAGGAAATATGATTATTGATGCTCTGAGAAAGGATAAGATTTATCTTAGAATGTTTATGTTGCTATATTTATTTATATGATAGTATGTGGTCTTTTTGAGTAGAAGTAAATCTGTGCAGTTTTTTTTTATTGTTTGTTTATATATGGATTGTCGTTAGAGATCAAAATCATGGAGGGCAGGATTTGGATCCCATTAAGTTGTTTATCCCCTCCACATGTTTGTGCCTGTCCCAAGCCAGAACTTGGATTTCCAATGCCAGTGGTACAACACTGAAATAGATACAAGACTTCCTTATAGGACGTACTCAACAGGTACTACTAGACGGCACACACTCTTCCACCTGTGATGTAGACTCTGGGGTGCCCCAGGGCACAGTACTCGGACCACTGTTGTTCCTCATATTCATTAATGACTTGCCCGAATATGTCACATCAAATGCACGACTATTCGCTGATGATTGCCTCCTCTATCGTGTGATTAACAACAAAAATGACCAGCATCAATTACAAAATGACCTAAAACAACTAGAAATATGGGAGGAAAAATGGCAGATGCAGATAAATGTTTCACCATCCACTTAACCAAAAAGAGGAAAACAGCTGAATTCAACTACACTCTACACAACCACATACTAGAGGTTACCAAAGACATCAAATACCTTGGAGTTACATTCAGCTCAGACGTAAGTTGGACCAGCCACATTAACAACATATCAGCAAAAGCCAACCGTACAATCGGTTTCCTAAGACGCAATATACATTCCTGCCCAAAAGAAGTGAAAGCAGCCGCATACACAACTTTGGTACGACCATCTATTGAATATGCAAGCTCAGTATGGGACCCTTATACCCGGAACAACATACACCAACTAGAGGCAATACAAAGGAGAGCTGTAAGATTTGTATATAACAACTTTTATGATAGAGAACCTGGAGTAGTAACATCAATGATCTCCAGGTTACAGTGGGAGTCACTAGAACAACGAAGAGCCAAAGCAAGAGCTACATTCATGTACAAAATAGTTAACAACTTAGTTGATGTCCATGCGGAACACATTCTCACACCATCAGACAACAGAACCAGAGGTAATGCAGCCTACAGAACACTGTATACAATTGCTGATGTATATCGATATTCTTTCTTCCCGCATACCCATCATCACCTGGAACACCATTCCACCAACTCTACGTCAAGTCAACACCATTGACCAGTTCCAGGCAGGGTTAGGGCCCATCACCCTACCAGTGCTATCCGAGATGTAAATATGTTCATTCCGTTTTTAACTGTATAGAAGGGACATGTGCGGAGAGTCAACACTCAATATAGAGTATTCTCCTGACAGGAAGAAGAAGAAGATATGTCATGTACTTTTTGTATTCAGTGGTTTGAGGTGCTCATTTTGTTGATGTTTGTGGAATTGTTTACAATCATTGTTTAAACATTCTTTTCAAAATTCTACATTTGCAGAGATGGTCAAAAAATGAGTAAGAGGAAAAAGAACTACCCTGATCCTTTGACTATTGTAGATAAATATGGAGCTGATGCCCTCAGGTAAATATGACTTTTGTAAATAAATATGGAGCTGATTCCCTCAGGTAAATATGACTTCTGTAAATAAATATGGAGCTGATGATCTCAGGTAAATATGACTTCTGTAAATAAATATTGAATTTGAATTTGAATTTTGATGTTTAACGTCACTTTCAGCAATATTTCAGCTATATCATGGCGACCAGTTTTAGTGGTGGAGGAAGCCGGAGTACCCGGAGAGAACCACTGACCATGGGCAAGTAACTGGTAAACTTTATCACTTGCGGCTGCGAGTCGAGTGCACCTTTTTTTGTAATTTACAAAGCTGGGCGCGAACCCACGCCGTATTGGTGATAGGCTTGTATGAGTTGTTAGATCCAGCGACCTAACTCATTGAGCCACCCGGACCCCCAATAAATATTGAGCTGATGCCCTCGGGTAAATATGACTTGTGTAAATAAATATGGAGCTAATGCCCTCAGGTAAATATGGCTTCTGTAAATAAACATGGAGCTGATGCCCTCAGGTAAATATGACTTCTGTAATAAATATGGAGCTAATGCCCTCAGATAAATATGACTTTTGTAAATAAATATAGAGCTAATGCCTTCAGGTAAATATGACTTTTGTAGATAAATATGGAGCTAATGCCCTCAGGTAAATATGATATGTAAATAAATATGGAGATAGATATGAGTTCTCTTAATGAATATGGAGCTGATGCCTTTGGGTAAGTAAGACTTCTGTAAATATGTAGCTAATGCTGTTAATATTTTATAAAAATATTTATTTTGTATGGGATAATGCTTAGATTTTAGAGAAATTGTATTGTGAGTGAGTGATTGTTGTTTATAGCCAACTCATCAGTTTTTGTAATAGACCATCATGCTTAAGTTGGATTTTTATAGTGCTAGCTCACTGAAACAACAGTCAGTGGATAGACATGTTGTCCCACTCAGACATATTATCCTGATTCCGAGCCAACTAGTCTTTACTCTTTCTCCTTAATGCTGTGTGCTTAGCAGAGAAGCAACAAATACCAATTTTATAATCTTTAGTTTGACCCGACCGTGGGCTCATACCCATGGTCGGGTCAAACCAAATACAGTCAAACCTGTCTATAGCGACCATTGAAGGGAGTTCTGAAAAAAGGTCGCATAAGACAGGGAGTCGTTGAATAGAGGTTATGATATTTGCTCCCAAAATCTCGAGAGGAAAAACCTAGTTCGGGTATATAACAGACCTGATTTTCGTCCGCTTTAAAGCGGAATTCCGCTTTTTTTATTCCGGATTTTACCGTTACGATTCCTTTTTTATAGTATATTCAATACTTCCGATTTTGCCGATTTCCGCTTTTTTGTTGTCCTCGTAAAATCAGGTCTGATATAATCCGTATCAACTTTTAACCTGTTCGTGTGGAGGACAAATGCATGAATAGAGCTTAAATTCTGGCAAGAAAAAGGTATAAAAATGAAATAAAAAATATGTTCAATTAATATTGTTAAATATTTCCGTCCTTTGTGGGTGAAATTAAAAAAAAAGAATAACTATATCAAATGATGGAGTTTTTTACTTTCTTCCAACAGCTATTGTTATCTTAATTGTCATCGTAATTACAATTAATCATTATGATTAGAAGAATGAAATTTCCTGACAAAACGTTAAAATTCAACTTCAATCACTCGCCGAAAGCTATAAATAGCTTAATCACACAATCAGCATGTGTTTACCTTGATCTGTTACCGCATGTTAAACGAATTTTGACAGAAATATATGCTGGGAACCAGTACGTCATAATTCAATAATTTTCAAAATCACGATTAATTATTTATAAAACTGAAAGACTAAAATGGTATTTTCTATAGTAAAGCAATTTTAAATATTTAATATAAATAAGAAATAAACCCAAATAAAGCAAAACAACAATAATAAATCATCACGTGAACAACTTACCTGTAATAATAATGGCAGTCTTACACAATAATGCTAGTCGTGACTTTCATTTAATATGAAAAATCTATTATGAACTAGTAACAGGTATGGACTTTGAGAGTGAGATGTTGTCAGTAAATCTTACAAATATCAGCAATTATTAAAGTCGGTTAAAACAGGATTTACCTTTCAAACAGCGGAAAAATGACGATCGTTAGTCACGTAAGGCAGGGGGTCGTTGAATACAGTTAAAGTATATAGTAAAATTTGTTGGGAGGAATGAAAACGGTCGGATAAGACAGGAAGTCGCTGAATACATGGGGTCGTTAAGACAGGTTTGACTGTAAATATGGAGTTGATGCCTTAAGGTAAATATGACTTGTAAATAAATATGGAGCTGTTGTTGTTTTCATTTTGAATGACATAATGCTTATATTTTAGAACAATTGTATTTTCATATTGCCTCTATTTATCATACAAATAAAGAAAAAATCAACTGCACATGAATAAAATGTTTGTTAACCATATTTGAAGTATTTTCTATACAATAGAAGGTCCAATATTAAGATAGTTTGAGTAATATGACTAATATTTTACTTTGTAGATTGTACTTATGTAACTCACCAGCTGTTAGGGCTGATACTCTCAAGTTCAAAGAAGAGGGTGTAGAAAGAGTACTGAAGGATGTATTTTTACCATGGTACAATGCCTATAGATTTTTTATGCAGAATGTAGAAAGACTTGAAAGGGTAGGTATTGATATTTTTCTCCTGATCGTTTTTTTGTTTGTTTTTTTTTGCTTTTTTGTAGTGAGGCACAATGAGAACCTTGTGATCACAACACCTCTTACAGAATAAATCTGATGGTGTAGTTCATTACCACCAAATATAGATATGTGCATATAATATTTATTTGAATCAGAAGTTTTTTTATGGTGTTGTGACCAATATAAAATAGAGCAGAGTTTACAATATGGCTATGTCTGTTTTTGTCATTGTTGTCAGAGGGTTTTTCTTTTATCTATAGACAATTGGTTTACATGGTCCTCTGACCTGTCGTTTCATAATTTGTGTTCCTTACAACTTTTAAAACAAGTGGCAAAAATTGTCAGAATGTTAAGTAAAGGTAATAGATGATGGATGACACTGATTTGTTTTCCTTACAATTATTAAAACAAGTGGCCTAAAATGGTGAAAATGTTAAGTAAAGGTTAGACAATGGATGACAGTTAGTGTTAATAACACTTCAGAACAAGAAAGATTAATTTAATAAATTATTCCATAGTTTTGTAATCTATGAAAATGTTTTTTATATGTTTTTACAACTTTTGACATATTTTGGTTGATTCATATTTTATGTTTTTTATATGTTTTTACAACTTTTAACATTTTGTTTGATACCCATATTTTAGGAGGAGGGAATAACGTTTACATACAGTGACAGTAAGACAGATAAGCCTACTAATTATATGGATAGATGGATCCTATCATTTACACAGAGTTTACTTAAATATGTTAGAGAGGAAATGGGAGGTATGTAGAAATTTAAGATAAATATATCAGTATTATGGTTATATATTATTGGTTACATTGATGAAATGTTACTGGTTCCTATGATTGGGAAATGTACAGTCAGTGTACTATCCAGCAGATGCTTGGAATCAATTGATTAATTATCCCCTCGCCAACGAAGTTGCGAAGGGATAAAGTAAAGCTACCGTCTGTCCTTCCATCCGTCCTTCAGTAACATCCTCGTGGACACTCTAGAATCAACATCCTTCAATGGATTTTGACCAAACTTGTTACATACTTAGTCCTTAAGAGAATCTGGAGCTCTATTGATTTTCAAGGTCATAGGACAAAGGTCAAGCTCACCAGGTCAAATTTTTACCGCATAACATCCTTGTGAACACTCTAGAATCAACATCCTTCAATGGATTTTGACCAAACTTGTTACATACTTAGTCCTTACGAAAATCTGGAGCTCTTGATTTTCAAGGTCATAGGACAAAGGTCAAGCTCACCAGGTCAAATCTTTACCGCATACCGCATAACATCCTTGTGAACACTCTGGAATCAACATCCTTCAATGGATTTTGACCAAACTTGGTACATACTTAGTCCTTAATAGAATCTGGAACCCTATTGATTTTCAAGGTCAAAGGTCAAGGTCACCAGATCAAATTTTTACCACGTAGCATCCTTGTGAACACTCTAGAATCAACATCCTTCAATGAATTTTGACCAAGCTTGGTACATGCTTAGTCCTTAATAGAATCTGGAACCCTATTGATTTCAAGGTCACCGGGTCAAATTTTTTACCACGTAACATCCTTGTGAACACTCTAGAATCAACATCCTTCAATGGATTTTAACCAAACGTGGTACATACTTAGTCCTTAATAGAATCTGGAACCAGATTGATTTTCATAGATCAATGGTCAAGGTCACCAGGTCAAATTTTTAGGCGAGGGGGTATGCCACGCTTTGCGTTGCCCTTGTTATTTTTACTTTTTAAAGTTCACATGTGGGCTTCTTGAGTTTTGACTATTCGTATATGGTATGGTGAAACCTGTCCAAACCGAACCCTGAATAAACTGGAATCCTATATAAACTGAACTTTAAATAAAGACCTAATGTAGGAAACCTTTGTTAATTTAACCTGTAAAGACAAAAGACCTGTCTATTCCAAACACAAATGTTGATCCCAAGGAAGTTTGGCTTAGACAGGTGTCACTTAACTACAATTTGGGAAAAAATAGTTAACATTAGTTTACAACTGTACATTAAACATGCTTTTGTTAGATATTAAGCATCTTAAATTAAAGTTTTGTAATAGTATAACAAAATTGAATGTGATTCTTTTGTTTTAGCTTATAGATTATATACTGTTATGCCAAGGTTGGTAAAGTTTGTTGACAATCTCACCAACTGGTATGTTAGAATGAACAGGAGAAGATTAAAGGTAAATATTGACAATAATATACATTGTCACAAATTGTATATTTAGATAAAGATCTTTGCTTCCTCATTGATTGAGTACAATATTACATCAATTTTGATTGATTTTTAGTCGTCTGTTTGTTTGATGGTGTTTAATGCCACTTTCAACAATATTTCAGTTATATTGTGGCGGTCAGTTTTATTGGTGGAGGAAACAGGAGGACCCAGAGAAAACCACCGACCTGTCACAAGTCACTGACAAACTTTATTACATAATGTTGTACACCTCGCCCTGATCGAGATTCAAACAACATCAGTGGTGATGGGCATTGATTGCATAGGTAGTTATAAATCCAACTACCATACGATCACGGCCATGACGGCCCTTGATTTTCAGTCGTAAACTAAACGCTATGTTATACACCTACCTCTAACTTAAAGTCAGAAAATAGAATGTATGTTTTACAGCTTATTTTACTGTCAGTATCTTCCTTGTTTTACTGTCTGTATCTCCCTTGTTTTACTGTCAGTATCTCCCTTATTTTACTGTTAGTTATTCAATGAGACTGTAGTTACTTGAAATTAGGTTCAGCTATAATTGACAATATGATTTCAACAAGATTATAACTAAAGCTAACTTAATTATCTCATCTTGCTTCTTGCCAAATATTTCAATCAGGATGCTACCACAGTGACATTATCTTGTAATCTGATTGGTTATTTCAGGGAGAAAATGGGTCTGAAGATTGTGTTATCGCCCTAGAAACATTGTACAGTGTATTATTTGCCATGATAAGAGTAATGGTAAGTTTGTAACGTTGAGTTTTAAGAAGAACATCAAACTAATTCAAGATTACTTAGCTTTGAAATGTGACTCGTTTGATTAGATATTCTTTTCTTTGAAAAATTTAAATCTCAAGTTTGCATAGTGTGCATGGAAAGCTCAGACACTATCCACAATGATTGTTGTGTAAAACATATTTTAGTGGATTGACCAGGATCCGTCGTCATGACATTTGGTAAATAAAGTGAAACCTGTCTAAACAAGACCTCCCTGAGTAGAATAAAGTGAAACCTGTCTAAACAAGACCTCCATGAGTAGAATAAAGTGAAACCTGTCTAAACAAGACCTCCCTGAGTAGAATAAAGTGAAACCTGTCTAAACAAGACCTCCCTGAGTAGAATAAAGTGAAACCTGTCTAAACAAGACCTCCCTGAGTAGAATAAAGTGAAACCAGTCTAATCAAGACCTCCCTGAGTAGAATATAGTGAAACGTGTCTAAACAAGACCTCCCTGAGTAGAATAAAGTGAAACCTGTCTAAACAAGACCTCCCTGAGTAGAATAAAGTGAAACC
>MJUT01040581.1:571689-584428 GCA_002080005.1 Gigantidas platifrons | reverse complement strand
GTCATTTTTTTTTTTTCACTATGAATCTTATGATAAATTACCTGTGTAAAAGATCCCAACTATTTCTCATAATTATCCCCCTTTTTCACTGTTGCATATTTACTACATTGTCCTTGCTTTTTTAATGCTAAGATTTTCCATAATTCTGTATGAGCTTCTGTTTACAATGTGATGATTCAATATTGATATACTTTCGAACGCATTTTTTTTTAGATATAATATTCTCTATTGGAATATAAAACACACATCTTTTTAACCAATCAGTTTTCGGTTTGACTCCCACTAAGGGTGAGGTGTACAACATTATGACATAAAGTTTGTTAGTGACTTGCGGCAGGTCAGTGGTTTTCTCTGGGTCCTCCGGTTTCCTCCACCAATAAAACTGACCACCACGATATTGCTGAAATATTGTTGAAAGTGGCATTAAACACCATAAAACCAAACCAATCAGTTCAAACATTCTGTACATTTCAGGTTAAACTGTTGTTTGGATTAAGAGGGAGACGTGTAGACTTTTTTACAGACAGTTCATTATCAAAAGAACTCCAGGATAACTCAAAAGTTTCAAGTTTAAGTGGTCAGACTGTATATGTGGTACCATTCATTGGAGCAGTTGACGGTGTGAAAGGTTCCCCTACTGTAAATTCACCAATCTGCCATTTTGCCAATATAAATGGTAAACAAAAAGGATGTGTTCTCCTAGAGAATCCTAGAGGTCAGACATTTTCAGTTGAAGCTGTATTTGAACAGGTATGTTAAATTTGTACATCTTGGTCACCGTACATTCAGTCTGTGACAAACAGAATACAATTGATGACAAGATATCTAGTGTCAACATCTGTCACCAGTTTGATGGAGGGTTTATATTAACAAAATAGCTGTTACCAAAAATTGCAGTCTACATTTACTTTTAAACAGATCGCAGGACGTAACAGATGAAATTCCATTGACAATCAACAGATGTGGGTTTTTTTATTTTTAGTGAAGTGTTATGTAGAAGTAGGGATGTGATATTTAAACCTAAAGAATAATTACATAAATATCAATAGTCAAACCTGTCTTGAGTGATCTTTGGAAACATTGAAATAGAGTCACATAAGACAGGTGGTCATTTAATACAGGGTTTAATTAATAAAATGCACTGTGAAGGAAAATTTAAGTTAATGTGAAATAATGCAAATTATTGCTTAATAGAGATTGTCAATAAAGAAGGGTTTAGTCACTAAAGCAGGTTTGACTAACTTGTCTTTGCTGACACTATGGTTAAACCTTATGACAACAAAGACTGTGTATGTCTATAATAATATACTAAGCTTTCAGAGAATATTTAAACTTTATCAAATGAAAGTTTTTAAACAGAGATGGTCAACAATTCAACCAATATCAACAAAACTAACAATCACCTTTAACCTCAGATCATTGAACACAAAAAATACAGTGACCTGTGCATCCTTCAAACATTACAAATCATTTCATGTTTTATTAGCTTATCTTGATCTAAGATTTTTCTATGTGAGGTATTCCCTTCACCTCTTGTCTATGCTACTCAACATTTTTTATGATTTTTGTTTCATTTGGAATTCCCAAAGGGAATATGAATAAAATATTGTGTTTTGTTCAACTTCTTTAGATAGATTCCTTGTTAATTATCAACATTGATATCTGTAAATTTTTACACTTTTCAGGTTAGAAAAATTTACAACAAAAATGGTGTGAAGCTCAGCCAATCAGAAGATCTAAAGAAACAACTGTCGTCTGCTTCAGTCAAAGATGTTTTAGAATTACATTCAACAACATTGTATACTTCTTGATATCATCAAAATCTAGAACTTTGAAAATTGTTTTAAGCACGTCATGATGGATTCTTTGGTGCATAAGAAGATGATAAAATACAAACAAAATAGTTTTTCTGGCTGTACTGTAACATTATTGAATTAGGTATTGACAGACCACCCCCTTTTTCTCTCTCTTTGTGCTAGCTATTCAAAATGTCATTTATTGTTTATTGTCTGCATAATGTAGACAACATTTCTGTCAGAGATATAATCAGATAGTCAACCCTGCCTTATACGACCTACCAAGAGTATAGTGAAATATGGTCGTCGCTTAATACAGGTTTAATTTTGTATCAAATGCACTGTGAAGGGAAATAAGAATTAAGGTCACGTAATACAAGTTATACCTTAATAGAAGTGGTCACTAATGAAAGTTTGACTGTACATGTTGAACTACTAGTACTCCAAACTTGACTTATCTGACCCAACAATGTCCACATACTGATAACTATTACATAGTACAACACAGATGTAACACTGACCCTAAACAATATATTACATGGTGTTGGTCAGCTTCCTATTAGTTATGATTAAAAATGATTCTATATTTATTTGAGTGATTTATTTTTCAAATGTTGACATTTTGTTTTGATTGAATGTAATTATTGAAAATAAAAGATTGCTTGCTGTGTGGTATTTGATTATAATGTTCCTATTGTCATCTACAGTCACCAAAATATTTTTGGTTTGTAAAATAAAAGTGTTGAATTTCATCACTTGGCATCAAGCATCTTTAATGTGAGTGATACAGGATCATGTGAACCTCTAGATATTTGTGTATCAAATTTACTTCATTAATCAGAGGCCATCGTGGTGGTGATTGTATTGTTGTTAGAACTACCTATGCAGTCAGTGGCTATCACTACTAACGTTATGAGTTCGAATCCTGCTCAGGCAATACAACATTATGTGATAAAGTTGGTCAGTGAGTTGCATCAAGTCGCTGGTTTCCTCCAATAAAACTGACTGCCACGATATAACTGAAATAGTGGCATTAAACACCATAAACCAAACCTACTTCATTATTCTAAAAATAGAATTATCACTGACAATTGAATTCATGGTTAATTACATTATGATTGTTTACTCATTGCTTCCTCATAATAATTTTTTGTTCTATGAACATTAAATTTTATGGATTGGTAATATCTGTGAAAACACTTATAACTGGTATATTAATTTGTGTATAGGTAAAATAAAAGGTCAAAGGGTAAGAGGCTTTTCTTTCAAGTATAGATTAATATTTTTTATTGAAGACATAAAACAGTAAGTAAAGGAATTCTAGCACTAAGTCTATAGATTTAGCTCATGTTATTTTCGTCAGTATTCTTTCCTTGACATCATAAAATTGTTTTGAGCCGTGTTTGACATTTCTTTAGGGTGGTATTACAACTTAATTCATTCAATCATCATTACTTGTGTTATTGCCGTTACATATTACTTACTTATTAATGATATCAAAGAGGTGTGTAAATAAACAACTACATGTAGATACTAAAACAATCATAAACAATTATTTATGGGAAGAAAACATCAAATTACAATTATATGACATTTGTGCTCTAAAAATATTTTTCATAATATTTTATAATTATGTAGAGATTCTCCTTCTACAACACAAATTCGTCAGTGACATGTGGCAGGTAGGTGGTTTTCTCTACCAACAAAATTGACCGCCACCATATATATTGAAATATCGTCAAATGTGGTGTTAAACACCATAACCACCCTTCTTCGACAATAGGATTACAATCTTTCTACACACAAGTAAGTTAAATTGTCAAATTGTAAAGCTCAAGCTTTATTGACACCTTCAAAATATGAAAATCTAGCTATCAGAGTGGAGAAATATCTTAATCCATGGGTAGCAGAAGAATAATTTGTTTCTCCTTTGAGCAAAACTTTGCACATATTAAAATATTACGAAAATTTAACCAACTGCTCAAACACCAGAGCATGGGTATATATTAAATTATGTTGAATGGCTATGTTTATCATAATTTGCAAACATTGGACACTTGTTTTATGCACTAGATTCCCGTACTTTGTGGACAAAATTTGTTCCATATTGTGTTTGTAATCCCATACACACCTACAGATCAAATAAACTTGCACCCCAAATGAGCTGAAATGTGAATGATAGTTGCATTTGTAATGAACTACATTTGTATATGATATATGTTACTGGCTTTCTGAAACAATGCACTGAGAGCTGATAGTATGTGATGGATTTCCTCTTTCTCTTGCAGGTTCTGAGATAAACTCGGAAAAACCAAATTCTAAAATATGAACTTTCTTATTTTGCATCCAATTGTAATGCAGTTTTTTTGGCAAAATAATCCTCTTATGCATAATTGATAGACTGCTGAAATAATTGCAATTTTATTCAGAAAAAGGAACCCAAATTCTGAAATTTTGCATATTTGGGAGGCATATTTAACACTTGAAATAGTAAAACAAGACAAACGTCAAAAACACTAGGTCCAGCATATTACTGTTGCAAGCAAAATATTGTGCCCATACTTGCTTTCAATATACACCTGTTCAACTTTCATTCGTCGGGATGCTGCGGTCATATCATGCTTCGCTCTGCATAGCCCTTTATTACGATTTTTAGCAGACTATGCAAATTAGGTATATACAGGTTTGTCATATCTATAGTTTTGAGGATTTTTTGCTTAATATGATAAATATGCTGATTTGGGTCGGGTCAAACAAGAATATAAAACTGATGTTTCTGCTTCACTAAGCATGCAGCATTAATGGTTAAAATCAAAGACTTGATGGCTCGAAATCAACATAATGTGCTATAGTGCAGCGACATGTCTACCAGCGGACTGTTGTTTCAATGAACTAGCACAATAAAAATCCAATTCATAGTGTGTTCCTACCTAAAAGGAATATTTAAGAATTAGAATTGCACCAACTTAAAGGGTCAACTCGACTATGTCAATGTACTGTATCATATGAATATTTGATCCCTAGCATTGCAGTGTGCCAATATGATATAAAATATTATCCCTAATTGCAGTGTTAAGATATAACCCTTCATTGTAGTGATTCTATAATGACCCATATTAATAGAGATAAATTAAATAGACAAATGAGAATTGTGTCACCTCTCAGAATTTTTTCATGACACGTGTTCCAACAGCAAATTTAAATGATACAGGGGCCGTCGTGGTCATGATCGTATGGTAGTTGGATTTACAACTACCTATGCAATCAGTGCCTATCACCACTATAACGTTGTGAGTTCGAAACCCGCTCAGGCTAAGTGTACTCGATACAACATTATGTGATAAAGTTTGTCAGTGACGTACGGCAAGTCGATGGCTTTCTCTGTATACACTGTTTTCCTCCACCAATAAAACTGACCGCCACGATATAACTGAAATATTGTTGTAAGTGGGGTTAAACACCATTAAACCAAACCTAAATGATACTAACACCATTAAAGACGTGACGCGTTTAATATGGAAGTACCCCATATGAAACTATGCAGAATCCTGGGAGGTAATTTACAAAATAAATATGTAATTAAACCAGACAGCGACCTATGATATATTATATTGATTGAATCTTCAAATGTAATATGTTATTTCATGAATAATCACAGATATAATGACTGTTTTGATCTTTTCTGCAAATTATAAGCATCGATTGGAAAGCAGTAGTTATTTAATCAAAGTTCGGTAAAATGTTAGAGTAATTATTTCTTTAGTATACAACATGAACTGTGTTTATTGTCCAAGCATGGTGCGTGAAGGTAGAAAATTGTATCTACAATTCCAGATGGTTAACCGATATTGACTACAAGTGCTCTATTTATATCAAATAAATAGTATATGCTATGCCATAATAACACTGTTATACATATTTTCACATCCTACAATATGCATGGACAGATATTTCTATTATATGTAATTCATTTAAAGTTTGTTGACATTTCCGTGTTTTGCTTTGAGACTACACGTGTAGTGAGACATACACAGTATGGTGACGTTCGTGGGAAAATAACGTCCAGACTTTTAGGGAATAAAGTAGAAGAATTCCTTGGTGTACCATATGCAGCACCTCCTGTGGGAAATTTACGATTTAAGGTAGGAATGTTATGGAATATAATATTTCATTTACGTTCAGGGGCCGTCGTGGCCGTGCTCGTATGGTAGATGGTTTTACAATTACATATTCAATCGGTGCCTTTCATCACTGATGTTGTGAGTTCGAATCTCGAACAGGGCGAGGTGTACAACATGATGTGATAAAGTTTGTTAGTGATTTTCTCTGGGTACTCTACCAATAAAACTGACCACCACGATACATCTGAAATATTGTTGAAAGTGGCGTTAAACACCATTAAACAAACAAACAAACATAAAGAAAGGTGATTGAAGTTCATGTATAAAGAAAAAGTTGAGTTCTTAGAGGTAATATAAACTTCGAATTCAAATAAACATGCGAACCAAGTGAATTAACATGAAGGTAAGCTATACCAGAAGATAGCGTGTTCATAAAGCCGAAAGAAAACAAGTTTATCCTTTAGCAGTCACAGAAAGGTATGTCATTGATTCTGTTCTTAAAAAAAGGGTTTAATATTAGAATTACATTAATTAACATCGAATTAAAGATGAACTATGATGCGATGTAAGATTTATAAACTATTTATAGAATAAATGAACAAGAAAATTGAAATTGCATCACATATTTTTTTGTTTGTTATATAGTGATATTTAAACAAACGAGAAATAGATAGCATGCTGGAAATTTATAAATAGGAAAAGAAGATAAACAGATTATACTAGAACTACTGTTTAACATTTTATCTATTATAACAGTATAAGGAATTAATGGCGATGCATGTATCTCAATTTCCTATCATTATCAAGAAGTGGCTGGGGTTTAATTCCGCCATATTTTCTGCTTGTCCCAAGCCAGGACCTTGATTTCCAACACCATATGTCATGTTGTTTTTCCCCCTGTATTTAATGATTTCAATGGAGAAGTTGTTTTCCATTTTGTTGATATTGGTGGAATTGTTGATCATCACTGTTTAAACGTTCTTGCTTTGTTGATATTGGTGGAATTGTTGACCATCACTGTTTAATCTTTCTTGCTTTGTTGATATTGGTGGAATTGTTGAACACCACTGTTTACACTTCTTTTTCATAATTATATCAATAAACAGAACAAACTCTCACCGTCATCATTTAAAATGCAAATTTTTGCCCAAACTACTGGCCGAATAATATTTTATCTGATTTTCTTTTCGAACATGCTGCTAGGATCAATTATTCTTTCTAATTAGTTGAAATTAGGACGGAAATGTTTCTTGGTAGTAAGTAATGTTCCTTTATAGGACCATCTAAAAAGTTTGTGTGTGTGTGTGTGTCAATCAGAAATTCAAGATGGCTACATGTACCAAGACAGGAAGCTTAATATAGGATCGATTAAATGAGATAAGTATTTAGAAAAATATTCTTATATGATACCACAGAACAAAATAATTAAACAAAAACTACAAACTGGGTTGAACTTAAACAGCGTCTGAACCAGGTAAACAATGCATGCTTAGGTGAGCTTCTAGATTAATTTACTGTTAACATATGTACCTTTATTTAACGTGTTCTTGTCTCTATTATCTATATTTACCACACTGTTTTCCATGTCAACTTTTCAGCGACCTAAAAATCCTAAACATTGGAAACATGCCATTTTGAAGACAGACTCTCTTCCTCCTGCATGTCCACAACGATACATTGAATATGTACAACTTCATCAAACAGGGTTTAACAAAACCAGTGAGGACTGTCTGTATCTTAATATATATGTACCACAAGTAAGTTAGGTAAACTTTATTAATTGTTCTACTTCAAGTGAGTGATGGATGTATCAACTATATTTGATTCCATGACGTAAATAGATAACAAACAATAAATCAGGTCGACCTCGATTGTATTTTTGTTTGATTTACTTGTACCTATGCAAGCAGTACCTATCACGGCCAAAGTTTTGAGGCATACTCGACACAACTCTATGTGAAAATATTTGTCAATTAATCGCGCAAGTTTTTTCCGGGTGTTACGATTTCCTTCACAAATAAAACTGGCCGCATTGATCCAATTGAAGAATTATTGAAAGCAATTAAAGCAAATAACTTTGAACAATGCTAAAATGTGTGACCACTTACATCTAACAAGGCAGCCATCAACATACCCATTTCACATTTCTGGAGTTTGACAAAAACGAACAATTAAGCACTAAAATATGTGACGTATGTGATGCCATTAACTAATATGGCTGCAAATGAATGTTAAAATCAGCGAGGGTTGTGGTTCGTATTGATGTGTTTTGTGAGATTGTTGACAATATCTGTTTGTTGTATTTATAAAATACAGAATAACAGAAGGATAGTATTACCCAGATTTATATTTAACAACATACATACTCTATTTTAGGTAGATAGCAAATCAATCCCTGTATTGTTGTTTATTCATGGCGGAGGGAATTATGCTGGCATGGGCGCCATGTTTGACGGCGATATCCTAGCAGTACACGGACAGATAGTTGTGGTGACATTTAATTACAGACTAGGAACACTTGGTAAGATGAACATCTATCACCCTCATTGACGTTTCTAGATATTATGATATTTACATTAGTGCATTCAGTAAGAGTCTTCCTTGATATCAATCGTCCTTTTTTTAGTTATGTTGAAGTCATCACTTCGGAAGTTTTACGGTCGCCACTATGACTTGGTTGACCGTTATTGAACATCTGTGTCAGAAATGTTCACGGGTATGTTCCACTTGTCGTTAATAGAACCCCGTCCTTTCCTCATTCATGACTTATCACCAGGTTTGTAACTAGATTAACACGACGGGTGGCACTAGTGGAGCAGGAACTGCTAATCCTTCCGGAGCACATGAGTTCACCCCCTGTTGTAGTGGGGTTCGTGTAACTCGATCTCTAATTTTATGTGTAAGTTTTGTAGATCGTTGTTTGTCCTTTCATACTTTTTCTTTTGGCCGTTGTGTTGTCTGTTCTTCTTCGATATACGGATTCTGATTACCACTTTGGTATCTTCAAAAAATTCTGCTTATAATACTTTTTGAAGATGTTTCATAATGCACAATTTTCTGCCTAGCTGAATAGCAGCCAGTGAACTGTAGGTCTCAAGAACTCGCTAGTGGAGTGTTCTTCTTTATTCTAGCCTCATTTCCGTGATAGTATACAATCTTGTGCAGTAGAGATATATTTTGTGGAGATCAAGTTCAGGAAGAGTTATAGCTGATAAGATTGGCGACATCACGTCATTTTCCGGATAGTCTATTTCTGAAAATTATCAGCGATTCAGGGTATCCCTTGGTGCTATTTATGACATGTTATTTAGTAGCTAGCTGAATTGGTGGTATATTTCAATAACTTCGTTGATATTTACAAAAAAATAAATCCTTTCAAATTAAAAATAAAAACGCGTAAGCTTCTATAACTAACAGTAGTTTTGCATGCACAGGCATTTAATGTAGAGAGTAGTAGGGTGAGTGACATTTTAGCAGGGCTGATTTTAGGCACCCCAAAAATCTGTGGTGCTGTGGCGCTCCCATATATGGGTAGACCCGCCCATATTCCATATAAGGACATGTCTCCACCCTGGAACTGACGTCCCAAAAAATTAGAATTTTAAAACAATTGACCTTATTTGGTCATGATGACTCTCGTCGCAATGTGACTCTTGGTAAAAAAAATTCACCGCACCCCTACGAAAGAACGACCAAATATGGTCCCCCTCGATGCAATATGATTCATCACATTCCACCGTCCCAAGCGCATAATGACTCAAAACGGAAAGGTGGCATCCATATTGATATGTTTTGACCAATCCAAAACGACCAACAGGCGTAATAGAGAAAAATGATTGAAGAATTACCTAGATGAATTAGGATTGTTAAAAGTACAGAAGATAGCCATGCCTTTTAAGATGTCGTTCAAATAGGAAAAGTCAATTACGATTTTGACCTTGATATCACACGCGCTATGGTCATATGTTCTTAATTCATCAGATGATAAGAAGTACATCGGTTGTTTTAATCTACACACGGACAACAGACATATCAAATATCCATCGCACGCACTGACCATTTATCTTGACCCGAAATGATAAATACGCATAGACTGTAAACACATGTCAGTGTAAACCTCAACAGATAGAATAATTGAAAAGCGTAATTACGTAGATGTTTTTATTGCTAAATGACTTTAATTGTGTGTTAATTAATGATTATATACTATAGGTAATAATTACTTTTTAGAATAATAACGCATAAAAACAGAGCTTGACCTTAGAAACCCCCCTGACTTCTGATAAGGCTACACGTTTCAGCATGGTCTGCATTGAGGATTAAATTTCAATTGATCTGACCCCAGGAATCCCTTGATTTGTTATGTGTTACTGATAAACCACTCGAGTTAATAGATTCCATGAATGTGTCTGTAGCAAAATAAAAAATGTTAAACACGACCTTTCTTTGTTATCGAAGGGAGATGCGTATCCACCGCCACCGCCATCATCATCACCAATACAGACATACCAGCAGTCAATGAGCCATCATGTATATCCACCACCAACGCCATCATCATCACCAATACAGACATATAAGCCATCATGTATATCCACCGCCGCCACAGGAGGAAATAGACCACCATCGCCGCTGCGTGATTTACGGTCTCGTGTGTGATATTGAAAATTCGGTAGAAATGGATTTTATCTGCGTTGATAAGAGGGAGGAAATCCGTCATGATCCATAAAGCCATGGAGGAGTTTTACGTGTTCGTTAGCAGTGAAGACTCTCTCGAGCACTTCGGCGATAAATCCGGAGGGCAATTTCGAGTACAGTTTCCGCGAACGTACCCCATGAAAGACAAATGGGAGTGTGCGTTATTGAACGTTTCTTGTGTACCGGCGTTCGAAACACCCACCAGAAGGGTTTACGTATGCGGGGATTTCGTGGGAAATTATTCGTACGTCAGAAACTCGTACCAACCGGTTCTCCATTCCGTCGGCATCCTGCGCGAAGAAGTGAAGGACGTGACCTTCGAACGACCCATATACCACGAGACAAATCCCTTTCAATTTTATCAATTGGAAATCACTCTGAAGGACGACCGTCTGAGGTTTTGTCGTTTTAAAGACGATCACGTTTTTTGTCTGATTCATTTCCGTAAACGACAGTGAAGAGTTTATAAGAGGAAGTGACTGGATTGGTAAGCCCAACGACATGCGGTGTCCAGTTTGTCAACGAGAATTTTCTAGGAGAGACAATATGCTGCGTCATCACAGGAATGTGCATGCAGGAGGAAGCAGAAGAGGAGGAGAAAGAAGCGGAAGAGGAAGCAGAGGAGGAAGAGGAAGCGGAAGAAGAGGAGGATGAAGCGGAAGCGGAGGAGAGGGTGAGGGGAAGTTTATCGATCGGAAACCCTTTCTCTGTCGTCATCCGCTCACGGAAAACATTACAGGACCGACCGGCTGCGGAAAGACGTATTTCGTTAAAACGCTGCTACAAAACTGTCGAACCAAGATGGCGCCACCGCCCCAGAGAATCGTCTGGTTGTACAAGTGATGGCAACCCTTCTACGATGAGATAAGTAGGACGGTGGTTCCTCGGGTGGAATTCGTCTGAGGCATCCCGTCCGATTTGGACGGCGATCACTACTTCGATGCCCGAATACGAAACGTGATAGTCTTGGACGACCTGATGTCGAACGCGGCCAAGGACCCAAGAATCAACTACATGTACATGCTTACGGAAGGATCTCACCATCGCAACCTATCCGTGGTGACGCTTAACCAGAACCTGTTTTTCGGAAAAGACCCCACCCAGAGGAGAAACCGCCATTACCTAGTACTCTTCAACAATCCCGTCGACCGACAACACATCGCGCCGCTCGGTAGACAGATGTATCCCTCGAGAAGAAATTTCTTATTACAAAAGTTTGTCGAAGCCACGAAGGAACCCTACTCGTACCTGATCCCGATTTTTTAGGTCTGCGCACCGACGTATTGGAAACAGGCATCGAGAAGGAGAACAAATGAGGAGGAGGAGGATTTGTAGGAGGAAGAGGAGGAAGAAGAACAGGAGGAACACCCGGACCTCTTAGTCTGTCGACCCTGCGGACTCATATTCGCTCACGCGTGGGGTTTGAAAGATCACCAGATACGTGGGTGTCCCGTCGACGAACCTCCCACCAAGAGATGCAAGAGAGAAGACGATAGGGTAGAAGGCACCTACGACTACGAACTAGAATGCTACCTTAAAGACCTCCCGGCGACCGTGTGTTGCGCCGACCAACTCCCCGTCCGAGTAGAGAACCGAGCCCAGAGTTTCGTCGTCAACATGGTCTCTTGTGATCGAGAAGGGTCACACTGGGTGGCATTTCCCAAAAGAAGGACCCGCCGAATTTGTCGATTCGTTCGGACGAGCACCGGACACGTATCACCGTCGCTTCAGAAACGTGCTGATCGCCAACGGACCGCAATACAAGTTCAACACAGTTCGAGTTCAACCCGAGGACGGCGACACATGTGGACTCTATTGCGTTCACTTCGTCAAATACAGATATGGGAACTTTACTCAGGAAGATATCGTGAATGAATTATCCGCTCGAGACCCAAAGACGATCGAGGCCGAATTGAAAGACATTTACGAATGAATTTTGTGTACAACAATATTTATATAGTAAATAAAAAGAATTGAATTAGAATTTTCGTTATTGTTGACGCCTTAAATCACTCCTCCCTGTCCGCCCCTATTCAATATTCCCCAATTTTTAATCTCGAATTTTCGTTCTTTTATCACCTACCTGTTTGTGTAACTAAGTGTTGGATAAAATATTTCCGATGGCTA
>MJUT01040581.1:559838-571269 GCA_002080005.1 Gigantidas platifrons | reverse complement strand
ATAGAATCCCGTCCTTTCCTCATTCATGACTTATCACCAGGTTTGTAACTAGATTAACATGACGGGTGGCACTAATGGAGCAGGAACTGCTAATCCTTCCGGAGCACATGAGTTCACCCCCGGTTGTAGTGGGGTTCGTGTAACTCGATATCTAATTTTATGTGTAAGTTTTGTAGATCGTTGTTTGTCCGTTTATACTTTTTGTCCCCCGACGCTTCGTCGAAGGGGACTATAGAAATGGGTGTCGTCCGTCCGTCCGTCCGTCCGTGTGCTTTTTGGTTTCCAGATGATAACTTGTGAATGAAAAGTCAGATTGAAGCTAGGTTTGGTATGTAAGTGTATCTTATGAATATCTAGGTCAAGTTCGATAATGACAATTTTTCGACTATTTTTACTAGAGTTGTGCCCCTTTTTATACCTCAAAATTGCTAAATATTTGGTTTCCAGATGATGTATATCCACCGCCGCCACAGGAGGAAATATACCACCACCGCCGCCGCCGCGTGATTTACGGTCTCGTGTGTGATATTGTAAATTCGGTAGAAATGGATTGTCTGCGTTTATAAGAGGGAGGAAATCCGTCATGATCCATAAAGCCATGGAGGAGTTTTACTTGTTCGTTAGCAGTGAAGACTCACTCGATCACTTCGGCGATAATTCCGGAGGGCAATTTCGAGTACAGTTTCCGCGAACGTACCCCATGAAAGACAAATGGGAGTGTGCGTTATTGAACGTTTCTTTTGTACCGGCGTTCGAAACACCCACCAGAAGGGTTTACGTATGTGGGGATTCCGTAGGAAATTATTCGTACGTCTGAAACTCGTACCAACCGGTTCTCCAATCCGTCGGCATCCTGCACGAAGAAGTGACGGACGTAACCTTCGAACGACCGATATACCACGAGACAAATCCCTTTCAATTTTTTCAATTGGAAATCACTCTGAAGGACGACCGTCTGAGATTTTGTCGTTTTAAGGACGATCACGTTTTTTGTCTGCTTCATTTCCGTAAACGACAGTGAAGAATTTATAAGAGGAAGTAACTGGACTGGTAAGCCCACCGACAAGCGGTTTCCAGTTTGTCAACGAGAATTTTCTAGGAGAGATAATATGCTGCGTCATCACAGGAATGTTCACGCAGCAGGAAGCAGAAGATGAGGAGGAAGAAGCGGAAGAGGAAGCAGAGGAGGAGGAGGAAGCGGAAGAGAGGGCGAGGGGAAGTTTATCGACCGGAAACCCTTTCTCTTTCGTCATCCGCTCACGGAAAACATTACAGGACCGACCGGCTGCGGAAAGACGTATTTCGTTAAAACGCTGCTACAAAACTATCGGACCAAGATGGCGCCACCGCCCAGATAATCATCTGGTTGTACAAGAGATGGCAACCC
The DNA here is from genome assembly GCA_002080005.1 of Gigantidas platifrons. NCBI lineage: Eukaryota > Metazoa > Mollusca > Bivalvia > Mytilida > Modiolidae > Gigantidas > Gigantidas platifrons. Next base: position 569,882 of record MJUT01040581.1, on the reverse strand, counting down.
TTCTACGATGAGATAAGTAGGACGGCGATCACTACTTCGATCCCCGAATACGAAACGTGATAGTCTTGGACGACCTGATGTCGACCGCGGCCAAGGACCAAAGAATCAACTACATGCTTACGGAAGGGTCTCACCATCGCAACCTCTCCGTGGTGACCCTTAACCAGAACCTGTTTTTCGGAAAAGACCCCACCCAGAGGAGAAACTGCCATTACCTAGTACTCTTCAACAATCCCGTCCACCGACAACACATCGCGCCGCTCGGTAGACAGATGTATCCCTCGAGAAGGAATTTCTTATTACAAAAGTTTGACGAAGCCACGAAGGAACCCTACTCGTACCTGATCCCGATTCTTTTGGTCTGGGCACCGACGTATTGGGAACAGGCATCGAGAAGGAAAACAAATGAGGAGGAGGATTTGGAGGAGGAAGAGGAGGAAGAAGAACAGGAGGAACACCCGAACCTCTTAGTCTGTCGACCCTGCAGACTCGTATTCGTTCACGCGTGGGGTTTGAAAGATCACAGATGCGTGGATGTCCTGTCGACGAACCTCCCACCAAGAGATGCAAGAGAGAAGACGATGGGGTAGAAGGCACCTACGACTACGGACTAGAATGCTACCTTCAAGACCTCCCGGCGACTGGGTGTTGCGCCGACCAACTCCCCGTCCGAGTAGAGAACCGAGCCCAGAGTTTCGTCGTCACCATGGACTCTTGTGATCGAGAAGGGACACATTGGGTGGCATTTCATTTCCCAAAAGAAGGACCCGCCGAATTTGTCGATTCGTTCGGACGAGCACCGGAAACCTATCACCGTCGCTTCAGAAACGTGCTGATCGCACAGTTCGAGTTCAACCCGAGGACGGCTACACATGTGGACTCTATTGCTTTCACTTCGTCAAATACAGATATGGGAACTTTACTCAGGAAGATATCGTGAATGAATTATCCGCTCGAGACACAAAAGACGATCGAGGACGAATTGAAAGACATTTACGAATGAATTTTGTGTACAACAACAATATTTATATAGTAAATAAAAAGAATTGAATTCGAATTTTCGTTATTGTTGACGCCTTAAATCACTCCTCCCTGTCCGCCCCTATTCAATATTCCCCAATTTTTAATCTCGAATTTTCGTTCTTTTATTACCTACCTGTTTGTGTAACTATGTGTCTGATAGAATATTTCCAGTGGCTACTGTAAGAACGATATAATGAATGGGTTATTTAAGCTCAGTGATAAGACCTACACACTGGGTAGCCTCCGCCGGCGGTGGAGTGTGCGGCGACGGCGGTGGTGGTATATTCCCCTATTGTTGCGACGGCGGCGGTGGTGGTATATTCCCCTCCTGTGGCGGCGGTGGATATACATGATGGCTTATATGTCTGTATTGGTGATGATGATTGCGGTGGTGGTAGATATACATGATGGCTCATTGACTGCTGGTATGTCTGTATTGGTGATGATGATGGCGGCGGCGGTGGATACGCATCTCCCTTTGATAACAATTAAAGAAAGGTCGTGTTTAACATGTTTTGTTTTGCTACAGACACATTCATGGAATAAATTAACTCGAGTGGTTTATCAGTACCACATTACAAATCAAGGAATTCCTCGAGGTCAGATCAATTAAAATTTAATCCTCAATGCAGACCATGCTGAAACGTATAGCCTTATCAGAAGTCAGGGGTTTTCTAAGGTCAAGCTCTGTTTTTATGCGTTATTATTCTAAAAAGTAATTATTACCTATCGTATAAAATCATTAATTAACACACAATTAAAGTCATTTAGCAATAAAACAACTACGTAATTACGCTCTTCAATTATTCTATCTGTTGAGGTTTACACTGACATGTGTTTACAGTCTATGCGTATTTATCATTTCGGGTCAAGATAAATGGTCAGTGCGTGCGATGGATATTTGATATGTCTGTTGTCCGTGTGTAGATTAAAACAACCGATGTACTTCTTATCATCTGATGAATTAAGAACATATGACCATAGCGCGTGTGATATTAAGATCAAAATCGTAACGGACTTTTCCTATTTGAACGACATCTTAAAAGGCATGGCTATCTTCTGTACTTTTAACAATCCTAATTCATCTAGGCAATTCTTGAACCATTTTTCTCTATTACGCCTGTTGGTCGTTTTGGATTGGTAAAAACATATCAATATGGATGTCACCCTTCTGTTTTGAGTCATCATGCGCTCGGGACGGTGGAATGTGATTAATCATATTGCATCGAGGGGAGCCATATTTGATCGTTCTTTCGTCGGGGTGCGGGGATTTTTGTTTACCATAAGTCATACTGCGACGAGAGCGTCATCATGTCCAAATAAGGTCAATTTTTTTGAAAATTCAATTTTTTTGTGACGTCAGTTTCAGGGTGGAGATATGTCTTTATATGGAATATGGGCCACAGCGCCACGGGTTTTTGGGGTGCCTAAAATGTCACTCACCCTACAATTGTAGAGACATTAAACGATTACGACTACTAGCTATGATACCCCTCTTAATCCGGTACTCGAAAATATATTTTGTTGAAATATCTGACGCAATTCTGACAAAAGAAGAGATGCATTATTGTTGTTCTTCGTCTTTTTTCTTGCTTTTCTTCTCGTCTTCTTTCTTGCCCCTTTCCATATTTTCATATTTGCTATTGATGCTAAAACAACTGTTGAAAGTGCCATAAATTACTTACATATCACATGACATTGTATGACCTTTTTGGACCTCAATGGTAGAGAGTTCATGCAACGCGAAAACGGCGTATTTCTGTTGAACAATTTGACAGTCCAGTATAAATTTTGTATAATTGTTATAATCATTTCTATCATTCGTTTTATATTTACTTGAGGGTTATGTGGTTGGTTATGGTGTTTAACTCCACTTTCAACAATATTTCAGTTATATTGTGGCGGTAAGTTAATTTTATTGCTGGAGGAAATTGGAGTGCCCGGAGAAAACCCTCGGCCTGCCGTACGTCACTGACAAACTTTATCTCATCTTTATTTGAATATATGGTATGCATTAATAGGATTTTATGGTGACAGAGATGAGGGTATAGAAGGTAATAATGGACTACTTGACCAAGTTAAAGCCATGAAATGGATAAATGATAATATAGAATTCTTCAATGGTGATCCATCACAGGTTACTATTTACGGTCACAGTGCCGGAGCTGCAAACGTTGGTATGCACCTCGTATCTGACCATACTAAAGGTAATTTTGTTAATAAAAAAATGAATATAAATTGAAATACCTGAAGCCAAAAAGTAATATCAGAGGCGGACAATTTGAAACACATTCCAAGTAGTAAAGAATAATGGCATAGTAATGTTTATTATTAATCAAATAATGAATGTACTTAATAAAAACGTAGATATCTAATTTAGTGCGCACGATGCGTTTCTGGAATAACCATCAACAGGTACGGTGAAAGTAGAAAGATTGGAGACCCAAATAATTTAAAGTTTTGGGAGCAATAAAGCCTAAGGGCCTAAACAGGATAGCCAAAATCGGATAAGGTCACATATGCCTGAGGGATGAGAACCTTAGTTTGATCACCTAGGCCTGAGGGATGAGAACCTTAGTTTGATCACCTATGTCTGAGGGATGAGAACCTTAGTTTGATCACCTATGTCTGAGGGATGAGAACCTTAGTTTGATCACCTAGGCCTGAGGGATGAGAACCTTAGTTGTATATGATTATATTACTTAGGAACTGTAATGAGTAATGCATTAAGCCATGTAAGTGCCGAAGCACAGTAGTATGGAATTGTTGCAAAAATCTCCTTTAACCTCTTTGAACACCAAAACATCATCTGATTTCATTTTTGGAACCCCTCTCAAAGGTAATTAGGCAGGAACTCACTTTCGTTCGCATTGAGTTATTTGAGTTATTTGATTTCCCCTAGTTAATAATAGTTCCAGAGTTTAGATGATAACAATATTTCGGTATTTTGGGGATCACTCTGTAAAATATTCCGAACATCAAAGCCTCAATTCGCTTGGAAGATTTTATATAACATGAGTAATATATTACTGTTATTAACTCCAAAACTATTTAGTAAAATTGTATTTGACTGGGATTACCGTTTTTTTTTGTCAATACTTGATTTAAACTGTTCAGCGGTTGGAAGAGTATTAATGCCACCAATGCTATAGCTCTTTACAGTGACATTTACATGCTGAACTACGAACTAACTTAAGTAGGACGTAATATTGGAATATTTCTTTACTATCAGTCTATTGTTATCCTTTTGTTTTGTTAGGACTCTTTAAGTATGCTGTCATTCACAGCGGATCACCATTAGCTCATTGGTATCTGTCAGAGTGTGTACAACCATCTGACATCCAACATTCAGTCTGCAAGCCCGGGACTACTCTAATTTCAAAGAGAAAAACATACGAAGAATTGATGTCAGAATCCACCTATGATATAATAGATAGCGAAATACATATTGAGGTAACGTTTTTACAAGGTTTGAAATGTGTATTTTTCAATGGGAAGTTGCAAATTGAATAAATCTTAAGCATATGATATTTGTTATTTTTTATTTTAAAACAACTACAACATAACGACATAGTGACAAAGGGTTAAATAATTTATTTGATGTCACAATTTCTATTGGTATAGCCATTGTTCTTCGAATCGCAGGGATGCCATCACTCACCAAAATAATATTTGCTAGTAACATGTAACACAATATTTAGTCACGAAGTCCTTATTTTCAACGCCAGATGAGGAGACACAATATCTAGTCCACATTTCCAAAGCCAGGCGAGGCGAAACAATATCTAAAACCAATATCAACTATGGAAACATGGACAAAATTGAAAGTTAAGCTGTCGTGGTTGTACATCTCAAGAACAACAACAATGATAGGCCAGTCATCCGGGTCACACAAATAACTGTATTCAATAAAATATATTCAAGTGCATTTAATATCCTTGTTATTAGATTTAGAAAGTAAATTCAACTTAATGGCTAATACCATCTTCGCTAGCCAAGGGTTACGATCCGCTCTACTCATCTTCACCCTTGGCATCGTTAGACGGATTTTCGAGGTCACACGGTGACAGTTTATATGTAATGCAGCTAGTGGCAGCAGCAACCAATCAGAACGCGCTTTACAACGTGCCAACAAAGACATCTTTTCCGTCTATAATAGACGTTATATATTTGCTTTGATTGTCTGTTATTGAGTTTATATTAAATTGTTCACAAATCTTTGCTTGAAAATCAGCCATATTATAATCTCGAGTCAATGTTCAGGGCATTCAAACGAAAGGAAATGAAAGCCTCGCGTCGATTGGCTGAAAATGACATCATTACAAGGAGCGTAACTGTCAAAATCCAGCAGGTGGCAGTGCGTGGAAATTACGAAAATCCGTCTAACGATGCCAAGGGTGAAGATGAGTAGAGCGGATCGTAACCCTTGGCTAGCGAAGATGGGCTAATACATGTAATACCTATTTTGTAGGAGAAGCCTTTAGTATTTTCCATTCCACTTGTACAAGACGACACATACCTCACAGCACTTCCTATACAAATGTTCTCCTGCAAACAGATTCACGCTGAATCAGTGTTATTACTAATGGCAAAAGATGAATACTTCCCTGAATGTGAGTTATTAAATATAGAGTAGGATTCTGGTGTTTAACGCCACATTGACCAATGTTTCAGTTATATCGTGGCGGTCAGTTTTATTAGTGGAAAAACCGGAATACCCGGAGAAAAACCCCCGACCTGTGGCAAGTCACTGACAAACTTTATCACATAATGTTGTATCGAGTACACTTCGCCATGAGTGGGATTCGAACTCACAACTTTAGTGATGATAGATACTGATTGCAAAGGTAATTGTAAATCCTACCATACGATCACGACCACGACGGCTCGGTTATAAAATGTAAACTTTACACAAAATATGTTATTTCAGTCATTCGCAATTAAGTCTGCCAATTCCGGAAAACATGTGTCGCTAATAGTTTTTGTAAAGATGGGTGATATTTAGGACTCCATTGTCTCCTGAAAGACCATATATATACTTCTCGATAAAATCGTGTACAACTTTTTGTATCCACATCGGTATTTAAAATTTTATACTCCGACAAATGACTCCAAAATAGAAAAATATACATGTCGCCAGTCTATATCACAAACTAAATTGCCGTTTATTTTCCAACGGAACCGAATTATTCCGAAGAAAATGAATTTAAAATGTTGTCAGAGATGGAGTTATTTACGTTTCATAATAAGTCTGGTACTGCACAATAACGTTTCCTTTATTTTTGCCTTTTTATTTTGTCACTGATTTGCACGTTTCCTACGTTACAAACGTTCTCCTAAGCATTAAAGATTAAAATCACACGGAATATAAATTTAAGTTAAACAGCTGCGTATTGATTTTATATCAAAATAATCAGAGAAAACTCTATAGACTATTCATAATCATCTCCTAAAAATAAGAATATATTTTACTGATACTTAGTTAAATACAAAATAAGAATGTTTCCTACGATACTCACGTTTTGCATTAATGGTATGGTTTTGATTTCCACAGCCGATTCGGGTTTTATACGCATGCAGTTTTGTTATAAAAAACATAATTTATTTGATGTTGGAGTGAAATATAAAAACAATATTGCACAAATCATCATAAATGTTTCCAACGTTACCGTTTCCTACGATACCGGATGTTTAAAATCTTCTCGGTCGGATACCATTATTATTATTTTCAATCCATCCCCAGTCTCAGCACTTTACAAAAAACACTAAACGACATGATTATACAAAAATTAGCTGTACATTCTCATGCTTAAAGCATAATGTAACGTAGGAAACCTGTATAAAATAAAGGGAAAAATGGTCTCCTTCCGTCTATACCCACAATTTCAAAATGGTAAAAGATATGCTATTGAAATTTTACAGGTTTGTTACTGATGTATTTTTCTTAAAGGAAACACAAAAATTAGAGCATATTTAGATAATTCATTTTTTTTAGCCACACAGAAATGGCATACTTAATTGAGAATAACTAAATACGCGCAATGTCCTAATGTGAATACAATGAACACTACATGTATTTACTAAAGCATAGCATACAACTGTTAAAATGGTATCATATCAAGTACATGTAGTATTGTAAAGTACAACACAATAAAGTTAGTCACTATCATAGGATTTTAACTACTCATCACATTTGTAATCGTCTAGGTGTTTGTCCTCCGACCTACCAACCAATATAATTATGTAAATTTATTAAAAGTAGCCTATGATATGGCGTTGGGAAGGGAGTGTAGAAAAAGACATCAAAAGCCATTACATTAAACAATATAAGGAAATATACACTCCGACAAAAGTTAAGCACCACCCTATATTTGTATCGATATATTTTTTTACATCAATACTGTTAAAACAATAAAATAGATATCACCATTTTTCTTACACTTCTTAAATGACTACACCAAGGGCTCTAAAATTACCAAACTACGAAGTATTTATCATCCGGAAAGACGTGACTATGACGTGCCAAAAATGGGGTTCAAAACCAGCGCTGGAAAAACGTAAAACCAGTTTGTCTTTGGTGGAAGTTTTTAACATTGCATTAAAATGCAGAGTCTTCAGATTTTAAGAACTTTTAAATGCATCTATTGTGCGTATGTGTAAGGCATAAAAATCAATAACGAATATATCCACCGCGTTTATTGTGAAGTTCTGTAACACGCTTCGTCATGCTTCGCACAAGACGCCTAAGCCGTTCTTGGGGGAACTGTTGCCACTCCTGTAAGATAGCAGTTCTTAATTCGTCAATATTTTGACATTGACATGGATTGCGTTGGTTAATTTTTCGGCCAATAAAGTCCCATACATGCTCTATAGGGTTCATGTCTGGCGACATCGCAGTCCAAGGAATTGTCTGAACAGCCTCTTGCTGTAAAAAATGTTATACAATTCGGGCTCTATGTGGCCTAGCGTTGTCGTCCATAAACATTGGCCTGTCAGCCAACGCATGATTGTCGAAATGGGGGACTACGCGTAGTGCGAGCACATTGTCACGGTATTTTTGGCCTGTCAGATTATCATCAAGAACGTACAAGTCCAACTTACAATCAAAGAAAAAACAACCCCAGACAGTTACACCCCCACCCCCAAAAGCAGTTGTGCCCAAAATGTGGTTGTCTTGAAATGAAGTGTTTCGTTGGCGCCAAACCCTTGCACGACCGTCGGTAAGGCATAACAAAAAACGACTTTCATCAGACCAGTGGACCCGTCTCCATGTGCGAATAGTCCACCCCAAATGATCATGTGACCAGTGAAATCGAGCATGGCGATGACGTAATGTCAACTGTGGACGTTTTATGGGTCGTCGCACTCGCATTCCCTGATGGTGGAGGCGTCTGATTACAGTGCGTGTGCTAATGTGGCATCCAAACGCTAAATTACCACGATGTGCACCAGCTGTACTGAACGGCCGTTGCCGCGCCCATCTGGATATGAGCCGGTCCTCTCTCGGTGTCGTTTTGCGAGGTCTACCTGCACGTGGACGGTCAGTAACATTCCCCGTTTGACGAAAACGCTGCATCAGTCGTACAATGATGGAATTGTTAACGTTGAAGTGGTCTGCCACCCTTCTATGGCTAAAACCACCGTTATGCATGCCAATAGCTTGCCACCTTTCTGGTATGGTTAATTTTCGCCGCACCATACCAAACCAATAGAAAATGAAACTTAAAACTCTACACAAAAAAAATCAGCTTTCGTTCGCAAACACAAATGTTGAAAAGTACACGTGGCACTTTACACACCCTGTCTTATACACATAAATAAAAATCGATCATTAACCTCTTTCACAGGTAAGTAGGTATGCGTGTACAGGTAGCGAAAACAGCAAACCGATTTGAAATAAGTTCTTTATTAGAAAAGATATTATTGAAACAAGTCAGGTGGTGCTTAACTTTTGTCGGACTGTATATAATGAGTTGAATAATCAATCTGCCAATTTCATAAACGACTTTCAATTTTATTTCTACGTTGTAAATTGGATATATTTTAACGAAAGTCTGCTATATTATGTGAGCTGTGTCATTAAAAAAGCAATATTTGTGTACGAACTGAATAAGGGCTGATCTATCTCATTTACTCATTTCAGATAACGAAATATCGTTTCAAGGTAAGTATTTATCAAGGACTAGATGGACACCATTAGAATGCTTTTAATATATATAATGCAATAAAAAATGTACATACATAATCCATACAAATGTTATTAAACAGACAGATATTAAGTATCGCCATGCATGATTTACCTGGTGTTATTGATGTATTATGGGTAATCAGAATCCGTAAGTCGAAGAACAGACAACACAATGACAAAAAAGTAAAGATCGAGTAACACAAACCACACTAAAAAGCGGGGGTGAACTCGGATGCTCCGGAAGGATAAGCAGTTCTAGCTCCACTAGTGACACCCTTCGTGTTACTATGGTTACAAACCCGGTGATAAGTAATAAATGAGGGTAGGGCCGGGAAGTGTTTACGACAAGTGGAACATATCCGTTGACATTTGTGACTATTATTGTTGTATATCGTCATGCATGATTTACTTGGTGCTATTGGTGTATATCGTTATACATGATTGATTTGGTATTATCATATATCATCATACATCACTGACTTGATGTTATTGGTGTATATGGTCATGCATGATTGACTTGTTGTTATTGTTGTATATCATCAAATATATTACACAAAAAGTTTATATAATACTATATGTGTTCTAATTACACAAAGACTTTTCTTTTCATTTGATGTGATATTATACCCCCACTCGCAGAGAGGGGGCTATATTGCAATCACCTTGTCCGTCCGTCCGTCTGTCCGTCCGTTCACACTTTCGTAACAGATATCTCAGCTTCTATTGGAAGAAATGATTTTATATTTGATATATGGCTTTGGCATGGTGACTTGTACCGTGTCTCCCCTTTCCAGGTTTACCGCACATCTACTTCCTGTTTACAGTGCGACTTA
>MJUT01040581.1:522409-540851 GCA_002080005.1 Gigantidas platifrons | reverse complement strand
AAAAAAAACATAAAAAATGTAAACGTACACGATTGGAAACATACGGACTACTGGGTTTGGTGTTTAACACCAATTTCAACAAATTTCAGTGGGGGTCAAATCAAATTAAATTATTTGAAAATAATAATAAATGTGTTCCCTTTAGTTTGTTAATTACAAACATAAATTGATTATTGCTATTAATTTTTTTTTTATTGGCCGTTTTTAGATTTATTTTGAATAAGCTCCCCATTAAATGATATACAGTACCAACTATGCTACTTGAAAAGGTGTCTATTCACACAGAAATTCTATTTGTTCATTGTTACAAGGTTTTTATTATTATTACTTGTTCTTTTTGTGTATATTACTGCCTAGAGGTATAAATGAATTTGTTCTGTTCCTGTGTATTGTACATGTATGGTTTTGATTTTTTATACTTTTAACCAGATTTTTATTATTAGTCATAAAGGGACTATTTTTTCCCAGAACAAAAATTTTATTGCATTTTATTTTCAGGTACAAAAATGTAGCATCGAAATCTTTTTATCAGAGTTAAATACACCCTTTTCCCCTAATGCTAATGCGAAGAAATGAAATGTGATACACGTATACACCGTTAGGAAATAATTAATAACCTAATATCCATGTCGTACTCTAGTCAACTGTTTTAGCGCAATGGTTTTAAGTATAAGATAGAAATCTACAGTACTATTTAAAAAAAAAAGAAGCGGCCCGTATTGAATATCCCGCAATACGAGTCTGTCTGTCTGTCTGTAGTTATACGTCGTAGAGTCCCTGCTGGGCTATGAAACGACGGGGAGAGAGCGCAGTTAGTCGCTTGTGGGGCTGCTACTTCCTTTATTTCATAGTAGTTTATTTAACTTGTAAAATAATGTTATAATTTATCAAATAAAAAAAAAATCGTGAGAACAGTTTTGTTTTTGAACGAAATGTACAGAATTGTCCTATTCATGTTATAAAGGCATTATATATTGACGTGTCCTTGTACCTAACGTTAACAATTCAAGCGTCATCGAGATTAAAACGTTCCGCTAACCACTTATGGAACAACAGCGACGTCTGTCGAAAGAAATTTGGTGAATGATCCCTATTAGGCATGCGTCAACTACCGCGCATGAATATACTTGTTTAAAAAAAACAAGATTGGTTGCGTCATCAAAATCAATAATACTGAAAAAGGTCAATGTAATTTTCGTTACTATCGTAAACAAAACATTTGACGTTTGGCCATATTATTTCAATAATCAGCATCCCTCAAAACCAAAATGATAGAAAACCAAGAAATGACTACTTTGTAAAGATTGAACATCCTTAGGCTTATACGATACATATTGTTTTGTTTGTTTGTTTGTTATATAAAACACTGCAATATCTATGATGATTTAAAATTGAAATCAATCCAATTACAGAAAAGAGCTAAAATTTAATACAACATAGCACTGATCAGTAACAGGGAGACTCAACTAAAACTTCTGTATTCTGGATATGCAAATATATACATTTGTTGTAGGCTACACAATTTCATAACCCCTCCCCCCAATCATATCGTCGATACATCTAAATTCGTTTATATATTTATACATGCATATCTGCTATTCTTAGTAAAAAGAAAGACTTTGTGTCGGTGTCTGTAATTAACTTTCTAAAATTAATATTAATAACATAAAATTATAAATGCCTTCCGAGTCGGATTGTTATGGTCATATGGATGTTTATTGATTTGACCTACATTCAGAATATTTCAGTGAAACGCATTCGATACGGTTTTAGCACAAGTTTTTATGACAAAAATTACTTACGGGTAGCATATTAGAACATTATAATTTCCAAAACACACTTAAATCCAACAAAACCATCATAATGTATAACACACGTCAAATAGTAAAAGCAACACACCTTGCCGCCTCGTTAACTAGTTTTTGAATGAACCTCGCGCGCCAGAACCGAATCACCTTTACAAAACAAGATCCATCCGCAAAAAAATAATCTCATCAAAATATCGTTTTAAAGAATTAATTTGATTATTTTTTTGAAAATTACTTATAAATTACCGATAAACAGAATATTAGGCATTTTGTTTTTGGGACTGTCTTTATCACGGGGTATATCAGGCTCGCCGTTCCGGCTCACCTGATATACCCCGTGATAAAGTCAGTCCCAAACACAAAATGCATAATATTCTGTATGTATTACTATTTAGTTAAAGGTCGTATACAAAATATCGCATATAAACATACGAAATCTGTTCTTGTTATTGTTGTATAAAACCTTCTGGGTTATTGTGACATGCATCTGGCGGGGTTATTGTGACATACATCTGTCAGGATTATTATGACATACATATGTCGGGATTATTGTGGCCTATATCTATAGGGATTATTGTGACATACATCTGTCAGAATTATAGTGACATAAATCTGTCGGGATTATTGTGACTTATATCTGTAGGGATTATTGTGACATACATCTGTCGGGATTATTGTGACCTATATCTGTAGGGATTATTGTGACATACATCTGTCGGGATTATTGTGACCTATATCTGTAGGGATTATTGTGACATACATCTGTCGGGATTTTTGTGACATACATCTGTCAGGATTATTTTGACATACATTTGTAGGGATTATTGTGACATGCATCTGTCGGGATTATTATGACATGCATCTGTAGGGATTATTGTGATATACATCTGTCAGGATTATTTTGACATACATTTGTAGGGATTATTGTGACATGCATCTGTCGGGATTATTATGACATGCATCTGTCGGGATTATTATGACATGCATCTGTAGGGAATATTGTGATATACATCTGTCAGGATTATTGTGACATACATCTGTCAGGATTATTGTGACATACATCTGTCAGGATTATTGTGACATACATCTTTAGGGTTTATTGTGACATACATTTGTCAGGATTATTGTGACATACATATGTCAGGATTATTGTGACATACATCTGTCGGAATTATTGTGACACATCTTTTGGGTTTATTGTGACATAGAACTGCCGGGATTATTGTGACATACATCTGTCAGGATTGTTGTTGCAGACAAACCGTTTGTATTACTGTTAGGAAATGAACCATCCAGACTGTTATCGCGTATAAGCTATCTGTATTATTGTCGCAAGTAAATACTCTTGGTTATTGTTGCGTATTAACTCTCTCGACTATTGTATTGTGTGGAAAAAAATGTTGGAATTTAAATTATGGCATGAATTTGTTGGATTATTGATGTACATCAACTGTCTGTATTATTGTGGAAATAAAACTGACTATAATAGTTTGTCAACAAATCTGTATGGGGTATTGTGTACTAAAACGCCTTCAAATAATGTGGCATACAATCTACATTCAATATAATGTCATAAAATGTTTTCGATTATGAGTCGTCAATAAAGCTTATAATATCATATATTTGTCTATCATGTCATTGCGGTGAGATCGTGATATTTCCCCTATGCTGAAACAGCTTTCTGAAGATGAAAAGCGGGAAAGAGATGGCAATGTTATAACGAATAAAGGTTATTTGTTAAATTATATTTGTTATTATAAGATATTTCAGGAATGATAGAAAACTAGAACAAAGGATGTTGAAAGGTTACAACCATTCAGTATGTTAATTTTGTTCAATCAATTTTACTTTTTAATTTCAGCCACCAGTAGACCCAGTTACGTGGGAGCCAGATATTTTAGGTACAAACATTATCTCACCTAGCTGTCCTACACATAATTTAATATATATACAGATCCACAAACACGGATTTAACAGGACGAGCGAAGATTGTCTCTATTTGAATATCTATCTTCCTCAGGTATATTATATATTTAAAGCATGCATTCCTTCACTAAGCGACTGCTAATGACGGATCCATCTGAAGTCTTCTGTGTAGTGATTTGTCTGTCCCTTTATCTTATTTTCTTTGGGCCATTCTATTGTCTGTCCTTTATCTTATTATCTTTGGGCCATTCTATTGTCTGTCCCTTTATCTTATTATCTTTGGGCCATTCTATTGTCTGTCCTTCGATTTACGTCTTATGATTACCCTTTTGATATCACCAAACTTATCTTAATGCCTGTAATTTAACCTCAAAATAGTTCCCGGTAACATCAAATCTGAGAAATATCATTGTAAATAATATCTGTCCTAACTTTCACCATTAGGGATGTTCATATATATAATTGTGCTTCATCTTTGTTATAATCATGTTTACTACCGCCTCTACCGGATATATTAATATATAGGGAAAAACACGCTTGCATCAAAACAATTATTGATACTATTTCACAGGTTCTGTAATCAATCACGATATTCTCTTGGTTTTTGATTATACCTCTGTACATGGTATATTTATACATCTTGCAGGTTGACACAAAACAGTTATCGGTTCTTCTATTTATTCATGGAGGTGACAATGCAGACGGAATGGGCGCCATGTTTGATGGGGATGTATTGGCTGCCTATGGAGAAATCATCGTAGTCACAATCAACTACAGAATCAGTGTGCTCGGTATGTTAAGATGTATATAACTATGGAATCACTGTACCTAGTAGGCGTGGGTGTATGAAACTACACCAGTACACTTTATGTGTAAGGTTTATAGTAAAACTATCAAACGGCTTAATGACAAGAAGGAATCGTAAAGTGTTGACGCTTTATAACAACTATTTCGTTCTTCAGAACATTTCAATCTTATCTCAAAGTCAATATCGTTTAATTATTGATTAATGGCGAGGTGTACTCAATACCACATTATGTGAGAAAGTTTGTCAGTGACTTGCACCAGGTTGGTGATTTCCTCCAGGAACTCCGGTTTCCCCCACCAATAAACTGACTGCCACAATATATCTAAAATATTGTTGAAAGTGGCGTTAAACACCATAACCATAAACCCCTACCTGATTGATAATATCGATTTGTGTGCTATGATATTTGTAAACAAATATGCTTCTTTGTAGTGCGCGCTCGTAAATATATTTTGCATACGACTGAGTTATTTTACTATTCGATCCAAACATGATGCAATACATGTAATTGAAATATCCGCTTTGTGTGTAAAACTGTTTTACCGAGTTTGAATTCTTTGTTTGTTTGTGTAATAATTAATTCATCTTAATTAATAATTCTTAAATATAAAATCACTACTACAACTGTTGGCTTTCATCAATTTATACCATATAAAAATTTGGGTTAATTCAGGATTTTATGCTGACAGAGATAACGGTATACAAGGAAATTATGGACTACTGGACCAGGTGAAAGCAATGCTGTGGGTACGTGACAACATTCACTTCTTCAATGGTGACCCATCAAAAGTAACACTATATGGTCATAGTGCAGGAGCAGCTGATGTTGGGCTACATTTGGTGTCTGATATGTCTAAAGGTAAGGCTAACATTATGAATGTTTTATTACATTGGTTAGATAGTGACGTCACACCCGTTCACAAATTCCATCGTTGTGGATTAGGAACTGCGAAGAACAAACAGAAAAAAAAAAGCAAAACTCATTATTACGACTCTAGTGCAGAATAAAGATGAACAATTGATTTGTTGTGAGGTACAAATGATTCAATTAAGCCACGCAACAAATCAATAATGAACCTTGCATTAAAATCTGTAGACATCTAAAGGCTCTATTGGTGGAAATAATTAGAATCCTGCTTGAATTCATTTACTGATCAGTGCATTAGTTTCAGAATTAAAACTGTCTTTAAATCAATCGTGTCTCTCCTTTAATATTATTTTGACGTCCATAATTCAGTTGAATAGAGCATCAATTGAATTATTCGGCTAGCAATGCGAGTATTATATCAAGCCGAGCAATGCATATTTAATGCATGCAACAATTCACCAAAACGGACGACTTGGTTATCTATATATGTATTGTCCTTAATTGAAGGTGATAAGTCGGTGATATTCTTGTTTGGTGCTCGTTGATTGTGAAATCATATTTTTTTTTCTCAAAAATACAGAGTAAAGTAAATGTGTATCGTAGTCCTACAGTTACATGTAGAATCGGAAGTATAAAGTGTAAACATTCACATTACTAAAAAAAAATATTTAATTTTTCAATTATTTTTTCAATTTTATTTCAAAAACATAAATCCTAATTTTTTTACATGTCAAATTTAGTTGAAAACTATTGCTAGAAAATCGAATCGAAGTTTTGTTCACCGTTCTCACGATATGATTCTCATCTGACTGTCGGATGGAAATAGGACGCAAACCTATTTTGAAACGACCTTTTGATTCGACTTTCGACTTTTGTTGTCGAAAGCGAGTCGAAAGGAACAAACCGGAGTGAAAATCGTATCTTGCGACCGCATCTTTACATTATTTAGGATCCAAATATATAGAGCGAACATAATTATTCATATTGAAATGTGCTATATATAGTATTGATTATACTTAACTATCCAACACGACGATACAAAAAGATGTATACAATTCACAGACTAGACTAAGAGGGTGTCATATTTGTTTGATCATTGCCATAAATTATTCATTTAGTACAATGTTTGAGCTTCTTAAAATACAATTGATTGTAAAGGCCCCACTGACTATTGCAAAGTAATAACTTTTCTTTACAACAAAACAGGTCTGTTCAGGTATGCCATAATACACAGCGGTTCTCCACTCGCTTACTGGCACATGTCTGATTGCGCACAGATAAGTAGACTATCAGCAGTTCCAAGAGACTGTAAAGAAGGAACCAGCAGAACAACAAAAAGAATTAGGAACAAGATCGAAGAACTTATTAACTATGGTTCTATTGATGATTTTATGTCTTCCATTATTCTAGGAGAGGTAACTAGTTATTGTGTTACATGTGCTGTATGTATTGTAATAGTGGCACGTCAATTACATATAGATAATTGGTCATGATGAATGATGGCAGAATGACTTCAATACCACTGATTTGTTAATGTAACTCTTTGCTTTAATTGATTGACACAATGGGTCTGAAACCATCAAGTCATCCTTTGGATTGTTTCCTCGAAACCCCTGTAACTGTACACGTATATGAATTATAGGGAGTGCATTACTGAAACTCTGTACTAGTGAATTCATTTCAGTATTTATATATCCACCATTTCTTTAGAAATGCCTGTACCAAGTCTGGGCCATTGCGGTTTCCCAGTTTCCCGGTTGTTGACTGATTTTGTCTGTTTATTGATTCATGAGTCTTGACTTTCCCTTTGGAAGATTGCTCTGTGTTCGGTAATTTTGTTATTACCCTTATATCGTACAGATAATTTGATGGTTCATGGTGTTTGACGCCACTTTCAACAATATTTCAGTTATATCGTGGCGGTCAGTTTTATTGGTGGAGGAAACAAGAGAACCGAAGGAAAACACCCACTTGTCGCAAGCCACTGACAAACTTTATCACATAATGTTGTATCGAGTACAACTCGACATGAACGGGGTTTGAACTCACAACATTAGTACATTGTAGTGATAGGATCTTATTACACAGGTAGGGTAGATGTAAATCTAAATACCATACGATCAAAATCAGGACGGCAGATCATTTTAATATATACCTTAGTGTTAGGGATTATACAATGTTGATCACGTATAAGTCAATATTTGTCATGATCCTTCTGACAGGAGAATCAAGAATTGTCATCGCTCTTCTTTTTAATAATCTAAATACATTATTCACATACATGCATTATTTTTCAAAGAAAACTTCGTGTATATTGTCGAATTGAAAACGACTTCTTTGTGAGATGCACCATAAAATAATAAATATAGTTTAATTGCTAATAGTTGCATTGTTAATGAAATTCCTGATCTCTATTGAAATACTGTTTGTTTATGTAATATTTTAAATATGAATATGGGTCATTATCAAAAAACATGCACTTCTCTGTTATTTTGGTATAAAAACTCAGCACCAATTAAATTACTTTTGTATAATGTACAATGTATTTTCTTCAACTTAATTGATAATTTTGTATATCTAATTGACATAACTGATTTATACCTACTTAAGGGGCCAATTTTTCACATTTTTGACTTATTTTTCCAAAATTTTACTTTTCATTTTTTGGCATTCGCTTAAAAATGATGATTTTGATATTTTGACCCTATCCAAATTTTCTTTGCCCTAGAAATTGTTATATTTTCACACATATTTCCTGAAAATCCGTGGAGATTTGTCCTTAAAATGGCTACTAACACCTGTCCCACATTTTCATGTCTGTGGTGTTGCCATATATGAATTCGATGAATGAGAGTTGTCTTTCTTGCCATATTTTAATTGAAAATAGTTTCTCCCAAGGCTCTATTTCCTGTTGATACCATGAGCAGACGATAAAGACAAAATATGCCCAGAATTGGCAAAAAAAGCACAAAAGGTAAGTGGGACTAGAGTAGTATAAAGAAATAAATGTCTGTGGTGTTCGCCCGATTAGTTCATAATATTAGAAGCTGGATAAACTTTTGTTAATTCATAACATTTCAGTTCCTGTGTTTAACAGGAAGTGCATTTAAAAATTGGACAGGGATCCTTTATTACATTTTTATCGACAATTTATGCACCGGGTTGTCTGTGGTGTTACTGTCTGTGGTGTTACCTTCAGAAAAGTAACACCACAGACAAATACGCCATTTATTTCTTATAGTTTCACTTCTTCATAACATTTGTTGTCTTGAAGAAGTTATTGACATCTATCACAAGTTGGAATGACTGCACAGTTTACAGAAATAAAAAAAAATCATTATGCAAATTATGCAGGCTATATTTTATGAAAAATAGTAACACCACAGACATTTAAACGTAACACCAAAGACAAATTTACTCTTTTTGTAAAATGACATGAAAATTACTCAAATCAAATCTTGAATATTGCCTATTTCCAGCTAACTTTAATATCGACTTTCCGCCAAATATAAAAAGGAATAGTCTACTGCTTTCTTCTGCCCTTTTCATTAACAGTAACACCAAAGACAAAAAATGTAACACCACAGACAATTTAAGAGGTGGGACAGATATGTTTGAAAATTGCATCACCAGACTGTGCACATTTTCCGGAACAAATCTATTGGGTTATCAAATTATGAAAAATCATTATCCGCCATATTGCATGGTAATAACATCAAAACATGTTTTTCAAAAATATTCCTTGACTTCGGTAACAGTAACACCATAGACATGTTATTGTAACACTACAGACACATCTGAATTTCATGCATCAAATGTCATATATACATAAGTCATAAATTAATTAATTTCTTCTGTATTTATTTACAACTACAATGTATCAAATAAAAAAAAGATCTAGAAACAAAACAAATAACAAACCCATTGTTTCCGTTTTGTACAAGTTTTGGGTTTGTACATGTAACAGCAATGACAAAATAGTAACATCAGAAAACATATTTTTACCTAATCTGATTCTCTCCCTTTCAGGTGCAACACCTTTATCCAATGCTGAAAAACAAAGACGGTATAGGGAGAGACTGAGCAAGGATCCAGACAGAAAAAGAGAATATTTAGAAAAAAAAAGAAACAAAAATACTAAGTTGATATTAAAGTTGGAAAGCGGAAAAGGGTATCCGATTTTACAGATAGGGAGAAGAGAAAAATGCGAAAGGAATGGAGAAAAGAAAAGCAGGAACTCCGAAAGAAACAGAAAAGAAGTTTAGCACTGCAAGCTTTAACGCCTCCAGTTTCTCCGGACAACCTTAACAATTCTGCAAACAGCCAGCACAACATCAGCACTTGTATAAGAAGAAGGAAACTTGCCAAGTGTTATAGAGAAAATGAAAAACTCAGAAAGGCACTATCAACTCAAACGAAACTTTCACAAAAATATATAATGAGACTTAGGAGAGAAAAAGCAAGAAAGCTAAGACAGCAGGCAAATGATTCATCTAGGAGAAAAGTGAACAATTTGTTAAGACATTGGACAACATCTAATCAAAAGAATTCAAGAAAACAAGTTGAAGGAAAGAAAACAGTCCGGAGATCTCTGTTGTACCATTTTTCCCTTAAGAAAGAGTTAAGATTGAGATACTCCCAAGCCAATAAAAAAGAGAAAAAGAGTCTTGCAGAAATGTTAAAAGGCAAAGTGATGAAAAAATATCAGCTTATAAAACAGGCTTATAAAGAAATAGGAATATGCATTGGAAGATATTCAGTTAAAACGAAGGAATCATTAAGAAAAAGACTAGGACCATCTGTAAGAGCTTTTTATCAGAGGGATGACAATAATAGAATAACTCCACGCATAAAACAAACTGTAACAAAGAACAAACTCAAGATACAAAAGAGAATACTCATGTCTTCATTGAAAGATCTGCATGATAAATTCTTGTCACAGAAACCGGATTTAAAAATGAGTAACACAACATTTTGTCGTCTTAGACCATTTTGGGCTGTTCAACCATCAGAGAGTGATCGGGACACATGTGCATGTAAACAACATGAAAATACACAGTATCTGGTCAATGTACTGTACAAAGCAGGTGTGCTTCCATCAACAGATCTTCAAAAGCTTGTACCTAGGTCTATTTGTGACATTGAAAATATAGAATGCATGTATAGTAATTGCATAAAATGTAAATCAAATGAAATTATTGATCGGAATTCAGTGGAAATTGACAACAACAAAGAAGTGAGATGGATACAATGGTTTGCTAAGAAGGAGAAAAGACTCATTGAAAACCAAGAGAAGGAAATAACTCTGATTGTAAGAGAAGAGCAACATGGTCAACTTGGCTTCTTCATTGACAAATTTTCAGATGAAATAAGGAGATATAAAAGACACGTCTTCAACATCAAAAACCAGCAAACCTACTACAGAAACATCAAGGAAAACCTTAAAGAAAATGAAACAAGGATACACATAGATTTTTCTGAAAACTATGTCTGTAAACTAAGCACAGAAATTCAAAGCATGCACTTTGGCGCGTCACAGAAACAAGTCACACTACATACAGGAGTATACTATGTAGGACAAGAGGAAAACGCACACTGTTTCAGTGCAGTTTCTGATTCACTGGATCATGGCCCATCTGCTATATGGACTTTCCTAGAGCCTGTATTAAATAAAATCCAATGTACACATCCACAGATAGACACAATGCACTTTGTAAGCGACGGACCGACTACACAGTACCGTCAAAAAGGAAACTTTTACCTTTTTTCAAAACATATGTCAAAGAGAGGAATAAAGTATGCAACTTAGAACTTTCACGAAAGTGGACATGGGAAAGGAGTCCCAGATGGTGTGGGTGCAGCTTTGAAACGTGCTGCGAATCGATTTGTATTACAAGGAATAGATATACCAAATACATCAGCCTTCGTAAAAACATTCAAAGAGAAAGGGTCTAATGTTTTCTTGTTTGAAGTATCTAGGGAAGAGGTAGAAAAAAATGGAAAGCTCTTGTCATTATTGAAACTTAAGTATGTCCCAGGAACATTCAAGCTTCATCAAATTATAACCACATCAGCAGGTCAAATCAAATACAGAGATATTAGTTGTAGTTGTACAGAAGGAGAAGAATACAAAGGCCATGAACTTAAGGCATTTACCTTTACACTAATTAATTCTGCCAAGAAACCTACACTAGAATAGACTTCAAAGCATAAGAAATCAACAGACACTTTGAACAAGAACCAGGATCATGTAATGGAAACTAAAGAAACTGAAACTTTAGAAATTAGAGTAGAACATTGTGATGATGCAAGACAGATATACTTTAGTGGAATATTGGACCTGCTAGAACAATGTAGAACATACAAGGATATTGAAGCAATATGCATAGAACACAAGAACAATGTAGAAAAGTATGAACTTGATCAAGATTATGTTGCATCAATTCTTAATACTGGACACTCAGTAGACGATGCTGCATTTCAGATTTACCCTACAGATACACTACAAACTGTTGCCGTTTTCCCTGTTCAAATAACCGGTGATGGCAACTGCCTGCCGTATTGTGGTAGTGTTCATGCTTTGGGAATGAAGACAGGAGCAAAGAGATTCGAGTAAGAATAATTATGGAGTCTGTGATGCATAAAGACATCTGAATCAGGACTATGTAGTGAGAGGGATAGTTGAAAACAAGAATAAATGTATTGCAAAGTCGTTTGCCATGTACTCTGATGAATATGTCCCTGGAATATTCAGAACTTTAAACAATGAGGAGGTTGACACAATTTACCAGAAAGAGATCGTCAAAATATATGGCAGATATGTTCATTATCAAGTGTGCTTGGGAGGCCAATCTTCTCTGTTTATCCAGAGTTGGGGAATGTTGATGTTAGAAGAGATCTTCATCGTCTCGTGGAACCTAGAGAAAAGAAACAAAACTCAATCGCTTACATTATGTGGACAACAACCAGAACTGATATGCGAATACAACATTGGGTACCCAATCATTTTGTGGCATTCTTGCCAGTAGATGCACCAACCATCAGTATTCCAATCGAACTACAGAGATGGCGATTATTCCGACAAAGAAAGCTAGCCAAGGAAAAACTTGAAAAGCAAAATGAAAAAGAGTCGCAATCTAGAGTAAACATTAAGGAATCTGATCAGAACAATCAAAAGGACAAAAAACAATCAAACCCAACAGTGAAAACCAAAGAAGGGGATAAATTGAATGGGAATATTACCAAGGAAGATGAAAATGAGACAGAAAATCCTGCATCATCTAACAACAACAAAGAAAGTAACACAACTCATGATGATGAGGATGATTTAGTTGGAGAAAGAGACAAATAATTAAGTTCTGATGAGGTTCTACAAAAGTATGTAATTGTACGCTACAAAGGGAAGTTTTACCCAGGATTTGTACAAGATATTGATGACGGTGAGGCCTTTGTTCGTTGCATGCACAAAGCTGGGAATAGTTTTTATTGGTCAAAAGCTGTAGTGGACGAATGTTGGTATTGCATGTCAGATGTTCTTGCTATAATTCCAGAACCACAAAATATAAATGGAAAATATCACATTGACAATGAAATATGGGAGATAACTGAACAGAAGTTGAAAGAAGCTCAAAACGCACAATAGAACTGATTTGTGATCTCAAAAGTTAACGAAAAAGGACAATATGGTTACTAAGAATTCTAAATATACGTAATTAGTAATTTGAGGAAAAGAACAATATCGTTGCAAAGGATTCAACAGAGACATTTAGTTAATTTGAGTAAAAAGAACAATTTGGTTACTAAGAATTCCACGTAGACATACAATTACATGACAATTTTTAACTATCTAGACTACAATAAGACAATACTATAATGTCTTTGGTGTTACCGCTGATGTCATTGGTGTTACCTGTAAAAAAAGAACTTGTAATTGAAAAATTACGGAACAATTTCTGGACCATTTAGCATCAATAATAAACTTTTATTCTTAATCAAATGAAAATTAACCAGACAACTACAATTTTCTAGTAATAGAAAGATATAACCACCATGATTGGCAGTGGTGTTACTAAAATTCTCGTTGGTGTTACCGTTTTAATAGTTCATCTTACATTTGTTTAAAAAGTTCAAACGTTAATTCCCTCTTTTTGCGTTCATTTTTGTTGTTGTCAGGAGACACATTGATATTTTGTCTATTTCTTTTGTTCTATGTTTAATCTTGAAATAACAGTAAAATATTATATACTGGTGTCCGTGGTGTTATATTTATGTCTTTTGTGTTAAGACTTGTCTGTGGTGTTACTTCATATAAATTGGTGCACAAAATTTACAAATAATGTTAAATTTAACTACAAGTAGGACATGATTATAGAGTTTTATCTCCACTTTTCAAATGCTATTTTTACCTCTTTCTTTCATTCATCTATACTAAACTGTCAATGTTGTAAGATATCACAAACTTGTTCCTATAATGTCGACCCCTTAAATATGTGAAAATCTCCAATCTGATAAAGAAATGAAATTTGGGTTTTGTCTGAGTATGATAATTTTATTCATTTAATGATATCCAATGACTGTAAGGTATTAAACATAATGTTATATTTGATCAGCGCTTGGTTAAATGATAGTAACACCACAGACAGAAACATGTGTGCGGACCTCCTAAAAAAGTGTCAAGCAATCATAGAGGACGATTCCTTGATTGCATATTCATATAGAGCAAAGTTACATTGTTATTGAAAGTCCTCATGCAGATAAAATTGGTATTCATCATACTTCATTTCACAGAAAATCTTAAATCACAATGTATACAAATTTTGAGAATGACCCGTATATGGTAATCTTATTTGTAACCTTAACTGTGCATGTGATACGTGATAATGAGGACTCTTAATTACCATTATATTTTTCTTTTGTAAATATTATACCCCAATTATTCACAAACTCATGCATGAAATTATGTCAATTTCAAAAATCTGTTTATTTTTTTATGTACACACTCTACTATATGGGTAATCAATTATTATCAAAGGCAATGTGGAACTACATGTATTTGGTTTTGTGCACAAATACATGTATATACAATTTGGGTAGCTCCAAATGTCAGTGATATTGTAATTGCAAATATGTATAACAATGTATTTTTTAGGACTTTCTAAGTTATAGAACTTGTGTAGAATATGATTATTTCAATAACATACATGTATGTTCAAATCAGTTTTTAGTCTTAAACATACATTTTTTTTTTTTAAATAACTAAATAAGTCATATAATTATAATGAATGTTTGACAAAAAATGGAATATCATTTGATTTATTAAGTGTTTAGTCTATTGTTTTCCATAATGTGTAAAAATAGATATGCAAAATTTTTAAAAAGTTACAACTTACTTTTAGTTATTCCTTTATGTTATGGTATATCAAAAATAAGGAATACAAATTTTAACTTTGCCATGACTTACTTGACTTATTCCACTTCATCTCATGGGGGACATAGGGCAACCACAAAAGATTTGCTTCTATGGTTGTTTATGTAACCGGATCTTTGCCATGGCTTATATATTTTTATTTTGTCCATGGGTTGTGATTAACCCACACCCTTGCATAAGAAGTACATATAATTCAAAGGGGAATGCTGGCTCATAAATATGTATGTAAGGATCCACATGTTCCATGCTCGAAGAGCTTGTGTAGACAGAGAGTTTGATTGAACTGGACTTATAGTATCACGGATGAGGGAAATGGGGACCAGACTAGAGGACAACCAGATCGAATACTAAATACACACATGTAACTCATTTTAAACTTTATTTTTGTAATAACAAAATGAGAAGTTTACACTTTTGAGATTTGTAATTTTTTGATAGTTAATTCTTTAAGGAATGCAACAAAATTTATCCGAGCCACAGGAAATTTTAATTACTAAGTATTCAACAAGATGCATCAGCATGCCTCTTTAAGATGTACATAGAACAATACATAATTTAACCAAAAAAATAAGCTCACTGCTTCATATCCTTTGATACCTTTCAAATAATGAACAATACAGGCACGAAGCATAAATTTTCAAGAGGGGGGGGGGCCAGAAAAAAAAAATTCAAAAGAAAAATCAGATGTCACAGATTTGAAAAAGTGGAGAAGCCAGCCAGCTAAACCTTGACATGCAAAAGATTTTTATTTACAAAATATTTTAAAAAGTGGAGGGGGGGTGAGCCAGCCAGATAAAAATGTTAAATTAGAAACCTTGTAAGAAACTAGAGGCTCAGTGGGCTGAGCCTGTGTCGCTCACCTTTCATTCTGCTTTGAGGAAACATAATACATAACATTTCATAGGTGCTTCCCACCAAATATCAGCTCATTTTGGCAAAACTGTTTCAGAGGAGAAGATTTTTAGAAATTGACCAATCAGAAACATGAATTGCCTGTGGTAGCCATGTTTGTTAATGGATCAAAACGAAATGAGCAATCTCTATAGATTCTTACCAAGTTTCATATCATTTGGCCAAGCGGCTTCAAAGGAAGAATCTAAAAAATCAGCCAATCAGAAACAAGAATCGCCTGTGGCGACCATGTATGTTAACGGATCGGGACGGAATGAGCAACCTTTATAGAAGACCTTCCATAGATGCTTCCTACCAAGTTTCGGATCATTTACCCAAGCGGTTTCAGTGGAGAAGATTTTTAGAAATCGACCAATCAGAAACAAGAATTGCCTGTGGTGGCCATGTTTGTTAATGGATCGGAGCGAAATGAGTATCTTTATAGAGGACCTTCCATAGACGCTTCCTACCAAGTTTCGGTTCAATTGGCCAAGCGGTTTCAGAGGAGAAGATTTTTTAAAATAGGCCTATCAGAAACAAGAATTGTCTGTGGCAGCCATGTTTGTTAATGAATAGGAGCGAAATGAGCAATATTTATAGATGACCTTACATAGATGCATCCTACCAAGTTTAAGTTCATTTGGCTGAGGGGAAGATTAAAATGTGAAAGGTTAACGGACGACGGACGCCAAGTCCTCACTTTGCCTTTGGCAAGGTGAGCTAAAAAGGGGGTAGGTCAGTGCAGTATTTTCTGAATACAAGTTTTAAGGTTATACACTCTATATATCATGGATTATCATTCGTAAATCACCAAAACTGCGAGATGAATAAGACCCTATATCTATTTGTAAGATAGCCCCCACCCGTGTGTACTATCTATTCCACACGTCACGGTCGTGTAAATAGAATTCCCTTATATAATTCACACGACCGTCGTGTATACATCCCATCCTTTATGCGTTGTCTATTTGCAGGACGGTCGTGTATATAGAATTCCTTTAAGTAATTCACACGACCGTCGTGTATATATCCCATCCTTTATGCGTTGTCTATTTGCAGGACGGTCGTGTAAATAGACTTGTCCGGAATGCGCACGACGGTCGTGTATATATCATCGGCCTTTGAAAGGCACTGCCACTGGAAAAGTATGCAGAGTTGCCGTTGGGTAACGACCCCATTACATTTATATCATGTACTGATTTTGCCTACATTTGATATTAATCAATGTTATAATTTAGTTTGATGCAATGATAAAAAGAAGATGGTGATGCTGTCGTTGGTCATAATGATAATGTAAACAAAGAAATGGTTCTGCATCCACTTTCAATCAAAACAAAGTTTATCTAAAATGAATTTGCCTATACCATGATTATCTTTTTGTGCAACATCATGCACCCTTAATAGCTGTGATAAACGCCGTATATCGTCGTTAAATACACATTCGTGAAGTGGATAACCATCGAACTCAAAGTCAGCCATCTTAATGATGGTCAACAATTTTTAAATCGGAACAGGAATCAACTCCGCGTACAAATCCGGATGCTATCTATCTCTCTTCTTCTTCTTCTTTTGTTATACAATATACCATCAATTGATTGATGATTACATACTGTTGCATGCGTGGACAAGAATTTTTTTTACATACTATAGAATAGCCAAAGTGGAAAATATTTATAATACAAAGTGCTTGAGGAAGATGACGTGATTAAAACTATGTACATGTAAGGTTTATTGTTTAGATGAGTGTACAGAGAACAGCTGGAGTTAGCTGATCTCTGAAGCTATCGATAGATGGAGCCTGAACGAGTGAAGCAGGGAGTTGGTTCCACTGCGGTATTGTATAAGGAAAGAATGAATGCCGGTATGAATCTTTTGATGAGTAGATATACCTGTATGTGAGCTGGTGATTTTTTCTGGTTCTAGAGTCTGCAAATATTAAAGTGTCGGATGGAATAGCAACAAGATGGTATGAGATTTTATACATCATAACTAATCTTGTGCGTAGTCTGCGCTGTGATAGAGTTGGAATGTTTAAGGTGTCAAGCATGTCAGTGACACTACTGGTGTTATGATACCTGTTACAGACATACCGAGCAGCTCGCCGTTGGACCATCTCAATTTTGGATTTGGACTCTGATGTATGAGGGTCCCAAACAGAACAGGAGTATTCGAGTTTGGGCCGGACGAGTGCTTGGTATGCCTGTGTTTTGACTTGTTGATTTGAAGTTTTTAAGTTCCGTTTGAGAAATCCAAGAGTTTTATTGCCTTTAGATGTTATGTCATTTATATGTTTGTCCCATTTGAGGTTTGACTGTACCGTGACACCGAGGTATTTTGCAGAGGTAACTGATTCTAATATGTGGTTATGTAGGATGTATTCGTGTTGAAAAGGTTGTTTCTTTTTGGTGACTGGGAGAACTGTGCATTTATCTGGGTGGAAGGCCATCAACCAATCTCTCTCCCATCTAGCCGCCGCATCAAGATCCAACTGGAGTTTATCACAGTCACTCTGGGATCTGATAGTTCGATATAAGATACTATCATCGGCAAACAGCCTGAGTTTAATGTAGGTCAAGTAATCTGGCAGATCACTTATATAGACCAGAAACAAGACAGGATCCAGGACTGTACCTTGCGGGACGCCAGATGTGACAGGGACAGTGGATGAAGACCTGGCACCCATCTACAACAACAGTTTGTGTGCGATTTGATAG
>MJUT01040581.1:483484-509922 GCA_002080005.1 Gigantidas platifrons | reverse complement strand
GCCCCCTAACTTGAAATCCTGGATCCGCCCCTGAATTTACAGAAATACTCACCCAAATACATTTGCACGTGTGTAAAAATTAATTTGCACTTGGTCCCTACCAAGTGTAAATTTACATATAGTGTAAATTTACATATGTGAGTAAATGCGTTCACATGGACGAATTTGCACCCGTATGTAAATTTACATATATGCAAAATAATTTACACATGTGTAAATTTGGTCATGAGAACGGGGCTATAAATTAGACATTGATAGTACTTTTGTAGATGAACTAAATTTATGATCGTCATTAAATCGTGAATATTTGGAGAAAAAAAATAATATGCTTTAAATTATTTGAAAATAACAACTATAAACTACATTCCTGTACTTTCCTTTGCTTATTGATAAAACAATGGTCAAAATCTGGCATAATTTGACTTCAGAATAATATATATATATTTTATTCAGAAACTACCCCTTTACAACGGGGGCAAACATCAGCGGGTACCAATGTTTGCGTCTAATTATATAATAATCACAAATAAACAACTACTAGTATATTAAAATTAGCATAAATCATACACGAACATTTTCATCAAAGAACAAAAAACAAAGTCATTGTGATATAGGTCGTAAAATATTATCACAGAATCAAATGTGTCATTCTTCATTAAAACAAAATTATATACAATGCATCACATTATTTTAATTGCACTAAATAATAAGTAAAATATGAATGACATATAAAATAAAAGAAACACAATATTAAGCGAGTTCCTGATCATCGACACATGAATTAATTAAAATAGTTCGCTCTTTCATCATTTTACATAACAGTTTTTTACTGAGCTGGTCAAGCGAGAAACAAAGCTCAGTGTTAAAACTAAAACGAAAGTCTCTGATCAAGAACTGCAGCTTTTGAAAGGGCGGTAATTCTGAAAACGCGAGATCCGGATAAAACGATTTTATTAATATTTCAATTTCTTCGAATAGTTCTTGTCTGATACCACGTATGGTTTTGCATTCAAATAATAGGAATCGTGTGGATAGTTTAGTCCACTTTATGTACTTTAAAAATTACTGCGCATCAGTGGCACTGAATGAATTGATATTGATATAACCTTTGGTGTTTTCCTACAACTGAATGGATGTTACTTTCTGGGAATATCCGGATATGGCCACTGACACGAAATTAATTGATACTACTTAAGAAATTAATAGACATTAATTTTGAGAAATTTTGTAAACTAAGTTTTTTTTATCTCCCTCAGACAAGGATAGCCTAAGGTTGTCGGTTTAAGCATTTTATCTTAGCTTTTAAAAACTTGTTTCCAGCAATTAGGGATCGATAAGCACAAATAAAATAAAATAAATAAATGCACATCTAGTGCATTGAATTAATATTTGTATCTTTAATGTGTCTTAACTATGACAAAGAAAAAACCACACAAAACGTTTGATATGATGATGCATGACCATAACAAAATGTATGAACAGCGTGTTGTTGGTGCTTGCAGATCATCAGCGGGACTACTATTGTATGCACTTGCAGATCATCAGCGGGGCTACTATTGTATGCAACTTGCATACAATAGTAGTCCCGCTGATGATCTGCAAACACAGGGCCGCCAAGAGAATTTTTGGGCCCCAGGGCAAAAGGAAACTTGGCCCTCCTCCTCCAATTCTCCAAATAATGATACTCAAACTAAGTCCACCACTTGTGTGTCATAAGCAAGGAATCAGTACATCAAAAATTAATTGATGAATTGTGATTTAGAAAACAGCTTTCTACTTGTTTATTTGTCTGGACCCTTAATTATAATGATCTGGTACATTTATCAATAGATGTATTTTTATAAACGAAAAACAATAGTCAAATTATTTGATCGACAACCAAATATAAAACATATCTTCACTAATTTAATGCCCTATGCAGCTGAATACCCACTCGCCTTCGTAAGAATATTAATCAGTTGAAAGTTAAATTGAAGTCAATATACCAAAATTTAGTTGAAACTACTTTTGATACCAACAACTATTGTAGGCCTACTTTGGTCAATTGACTTGTGCGTATCCGAGACTTCATCCTTTTTTTTTATATATATTTCTCTCAGTCTCTCTTTCGACATCTTTTGTGCCGACCCGCTCAGCATACCTTGATTATGATTTGTTTAATTTGCATGTTGCAATGTGTGACAATGACAATGTGGTGGGTGACGAAGTGAAATTAATAAATAAATAAAAAATAAAGGCTCACCTGAACGAAATCAATTGAGTTTAACAAAAGTATGATCCTGTCTACTCCCCATTAATGAGTCCCCCCTCCTGCAATCCGCAGTCTGCTACTCCAGAGGTAATTCTTAGGGACTTAGCCTGGGTCCCCATTTCCTATGTATTTGTCTATATATAGCAAATCACATAGGCCTACATATTTCAGAGCCCTTATATAAAAAATTAGTGGGCCACTCCACCTGCAACCCTTGATCTGCAAGTTGTGCTTAGGGGAGCCCAAGCAGTCGGCCTTGACCCTCATTTGAGTCATTTGATATACATTTACAAGCCGAAAATTACTAAATATATGTACATGATCCAGTGTCCCATACACCGTAACAGAAAAGTTGTTATACATCATCAAGGGCCCTATGAAAGTCATTAGTGGGCTCCTTCCTGAAACCTGTGTCTACTTCTGTATGAATAATTGTATATCCACTACACGAAATTGTCATTTACATATTCACGAATGCACACATTTTATTTTGTTTGCCTTGCTCAAGATACACCCTCGTTTTTTCCATCGTTTGGCTTGTGGGTCTTCTAAAGTCATGGGTCCCGGGACGGCACCCCGGCTGACCCCCACCCCTTTCAGTGGGCCTATAGATATGCAAGATATTACAGTCGACTACCTAAATCTTAGCTGTAGTCATTGTCAGGTGATTGTTGGTCTTACCACCAAGAACTTTTATAAGCTTAAACACGAGTCCGGTCATATATATTACAACTTTCACTTTAAAAACTTTTTGGGAAATAGATAACTTAGAAGTTAGTCAGGATGTAACTTTATTACTGAACTTTATACTGATGGTAAGAGAATCCAAAACGGAAATAGTCGCTTCAGAAATTCGATGACCGCCATGATGAATTGGTTCATCCATACTGAATGGCCATGTCTCTACTGATTGCAGATATGTTGCCAATCGTTGTTTTAATGGTGGATTTGGGCATTAGGAAGTCACGATGTTTCCCTTATACGGATGGATGGTTGGATGGTTATGGTGTTTTACGTTAAACAATATTTCAGTTATATCATGGCGATCAGATTTATTGGTGGAGGAAACAGGAAAACCCAGAGAAAACCACCGACCTGCCGCAAGTCATTGACAAACTTTATCAAATAATGTTGTATTGAGTTCACCTCGCAAGAACGGTTTTCGAACTCACAACGTTAGTGGTGATGGGCAGTGACTGCATAGCTAGTTGTAAATCCAACTACCATACGACCACGGCCTCCTTATAGAGAAGAAGATATGTTATCAAACTATGCCATACCGAGTCGATTAATTTTATTATAGGAGCAAAACAAGTAAAGAGAAGGATTTTGGAAAATGCCTACCCCGATAATTTGTAATCCTCCTTACCCATAAGAAGTGTAAAGTTTGTAGATGATATACCCCTATCATTAGTAAAATTTGCAATCCCCCTTACCCACACGAAGTATAAAATTTAATATTATTAGTTTCAATTTTAAGTAGCAATTGATCAAGTGCACGCATTGTAAAACTTATTGTTGAACCATCTGTCATGCCAAGTATTGTTCAACTCCCCTCATTCATTCTGAAATGAATTCACAATTAATTTAATTTGTCCTTTTTATACCGAAAATAATGAAAACTATTTCTCATCATACAATCAAACCGACCGTGTAATGTTTTCTCGTAATCGATCAACCACGATCAGATTAAATAATCTTTTCAGAACAAATTGACAGTTTTTGTTCAATGCTGGTGTTCATTAAAATCAAAGTGAACGACATATATTTCAAGGAGTTATGGTGTTTAACGCCACATGCAACAATATTTCAATTAAATTCGTGGCGGTATAAGTAAAGTAATTTCTCTGTTTAAGATAAGTAATTTCTCTGCTTAAGCTAAGTAATTTCTCTGTTTAAGATAAGTAATTTCTCTGTTTAAGCTAAGTATTTTCTCTGTTGAAGATAAGTAATTTCTCTGTTGAAGATAAGTAATTTCTCTGTTTAAGCTAAGTAATTTCTCTGTTTAAGATAAGTAATTTCTCTGTTTAAGCTAAGTATTTTCTCTGTTGAAGATAAGTAATTTCTCTGTTTAAGATAAGTAATTTCTCTGTTTAAGCTAAGTAATTCCTCTGTTTAATCTAAGTATTTTCTCTGTTTACGATAAGTAATTTCTCTGTTTAAGATACGTAATTTCTCTGTTTAAGCTAAGTATTTTCTCTGTTTAAGATAAGTAATTTCTCTGTTTAAGCTAAGTAATTCCTCTGTTTAAGCTAAGTATTTTCTCTGTTTACGATAAGTAATTTCTCTGTTTAAGATAAGTAATTTCTCTGTTTAAGCTAAGTATTTTCTCTGTTTAATATAAGTAATTTCTCTGTTTAAGCTAAGTAATTCCTCTGTTTAAGCTAAGTAATTTCTCTGTTTAAGATAAGTAATTTCTCTGTTTAAGATAAGTAATTTCTCTGTTTAAGCTAATTATTCCTCTGTTTAATCTAAGTATTTTCTCTGTTTACGATAAGTAATTTCTCTGTTTACGATAAGTATTTTCTCTGTTTAAGATAAGTAATTTCTCTGTTTAAGATAAGTAATTTCTCTATTTTAGATAAGTAATTTCTCTGTTTAAGCTGAGTATTTTCTCTGTTTAATTTAAGTAATTTCTCTGTAGTTATTTTTGTTATTGCATGGTAACAGTGTATAATACACAACTTCTCATTCAATTTTTTTCTATGAAATGCTTGATAAAATATTCGGCACAAAAACAATTTTTGCAGATATGATTGAATTTGAAAAAAATAACATTTGAGACTAATGTTACCAAAGTTAAGGGACGACACAGAATCAAAAGAAAATAAAATATTCTACGGTGAATATATTTTATCAAGCGTTTAAATTTGAAATTTACAGATTTATAAATTTAATTCAATATGTTACAAATACTTGCACACATCTTCCTTGTGTAGATATATTAGAAACGTGCCATCTTTTACCCGGTTTGTACTAGACACCAATTTTGGAAATGAGAATATCAGATAGAAGCTGACACTGTAGAAACACTTAACCTCACGCCCAGTTGTTGACAGATATATGTGTTGTCGTCATATGTGATAAATGTCATAAGATATTATGGTGTATATTTACTATTTCAAAGAAAACACGTGTTATTTTATATTGTTACTTTTTATTGAGTGAATAATAATTATGCTTCATGTATTCTGGTGTTTACTGCAATTTCCCACAACAAAACAATACTTATTTTGTTAATTATATGCACATGAGATGTCATGCTTGGAGTAGAAGATGCCGTAGGTCATGGTGTCATTGAATTTGTTAAGAGTTTGTGAAGTCTGATCATTGATTATGTTGTTTCTTTTTAATTAATTGTTTCTCTTATTTTGTTTATCTCGATCGTACAGAAATTGGTCTGTACTGGTCCTACTTTGTATATTATTATTCTCTGTTTTGCATTGTCCATCTGGATTTGATTTGTACTGATCACCTTTAGTATGACATGTTTGTCTTGGTTTGTACTGATCACCTTTGGTATGACATGTTTGTTTTGGTTTGTTTATCCGGATTGCAGTAGTTTTATATTGTTTAGGCCTATTTGGTATATACAATGCTTCTTTATGCTTTATGTTTTCTCTTGTTTTCTTTACCAGGATTGTAAATGTTTTACACAGTTCAGGCCTAATTGGTATATAACGATTCTCTTGTTTTTGTTTATTCGAATCGCCATCGGTTCGTAGTAGTTCTAACTGGTGTAAAGATTCCATTGTTTTGTTTTGTCTATCTGGATCGTAATTGATTTGTAGTGATCACTTTTTGTATGAAATGTTTCTCGTGTTGTTTATACGGATTGCAATAGTTTTGTTCTGTTCCTAATTGGTATTTTGGTATATAATGTTTCTCGTGTTGTTTATACGGATTGCAATAGTTTTGTTCTGTTCCTAATTGGTATTTTGGTATTTATTGTTTCTCGTGTTGTTTATACGGATTGCAATAGTTTTGTTCTTTTCCTAATTGGTATTTTGGTATTTAATGTTTCTTGTGTTGTTTATACGGATTGCAATAGTTTTGTTCTGTTCCTAATTGGTATTTTGGTATATAATGTTTCTCGTGATGTTTATATAACGGATTGTAATAGCTTTGTACTGTTCATGATGGATATATATATATATGTTATAATGTTTCTCTTGTTTATGTATAACCGGATGCGGCGCTTGTCACTATTGGTATGCCATGTTTCCCTTGTTTTTGTTTAACCGGATGCTGCGCTTTTCACTATTGGTATGCCATGTTTCCCTTGTTTTTGTTTAACCTTCTGCGGCGCTTGTCACTATTGGTATGCCATGTTTCCCTTGCTATTGTTTAACCGGATGCCGCGCCTGTCGCTATTGGTATGCCATGTTTCCCTTGTTTTTGTTTAACCTGCTGCGGCGCTTGTCACTATTGGTATGCCATGTTTCCGTTGTTTTTGTTTAACCTGCTGCGGCGCTTGTCACTATTGGTATGCCATGTTTCCCTTGTTTTTGTTTAACCTGCTGCGGCGCTTGTCACTATTGGTATGCCATGTTTCCCTTGTTTTTGTTTAACCGGATGCCGCGCTTGTCGCTATTGGTATGCCATGTTTCCCTTGTTTCTGTTTAACCTGCTGCGGCGCTTGTCACTATTGGTATGCCATGTTTCCCTCGTTTTTGTTTTGTTTGTCCGGAGTGTGATTGTTTTGTATATTTTATATTGACATTACAATTAAGATTATGTGATCAGCTTTGTTAAAACATTTTAATTACATGTATTTGGTTTTCCAATCTGTTGACCTACCTGAAAACGGTTACTGTGCCAGAAACTGGTCGTGGCACTGAATTAGATATGTACGCTTTTGTTAGCTACTTGCGGCAAGTTAATTGTTTTCTCTGGACACCAATTAATCTTACTGTCATGATATAACTTAAGTACTCTTGTATGTGGAGTTAAACATATAAACATAATCCCAACATTAGCCTTAAAAAGATAAACCCACATTGACATCCATTTATTATGTAGAAATTATGAAAAGTCATCACATATGTCATTAATTATAACTAAAAATGTTGTGTTTATTCATTGTAAAAAAAGCCTTAACAAACCAGAGTTAAACACAGAATACTTCTCTTTGTGACCATGGTTGTGACAGACTGGTGTGGGCATGCTACTGTTTGCTGACTGTCACAATTTTGATTAATGCCGCGACACATGAACAATAGACTATAAGATGGCTACACACGTGTGTAAAAAGCCTCTTAGGACAAATCCTAAAGTATAATTAACCATGGGTGAAGATGTGAGCAGAATGAAAGAGAAGCAAATGATTGTGCAAGTCACATGGAAAGCACATGTATATGCCAATGGCAATCTCAAAATACATTTGTATATCTTTATTATATTTTGAAGAGAGTGTTATAATATTTATTCTTCCGCAAGATTGAAAATTATCTCGACATAGACAAATAAAAACAAATACCAATAGAAGTTAGAGGAACGGGAATTTTTTGTTTCTTGCGGGGTTTTTTTCTGCCTCCAGGGTAAAAAAAAACAAAAGTTAAATGGTCAGAATTTGAACCAAATTGACATTTTTTTTTATCTACATGAACGATGCTATTCTACCACGAACAAAGCCAAATTATGAGACTGTATCATTTTTTTCTGCATGTGCAGTGTTTATTTCATTATTATATCTTTACAAAAATATGAATTAATATTCTTCAGGGAAAATATTTAGTTGTGGTCTACCTTATATTAAATTAAAAACAAACTTGAAATAATTAGCCATATGCAGTTCTTGATTTACAACTAAATATGCGGCATTTTAATGGTTTATTAACTTCTTTGTTTGTTACAGAATGGCCATTTGAATAAAAGAAAGATGTTAAAAATTATCACAGCAATCATAGCTAAAGCCCTCCTACTTTCTTAAAACTGATTACCATCTTTCCGCAAAAATTAACTTTATGACTTGAAATGATTTATTTTAGCATTCTCTTCCAAAGAAAACGACAGATTTTGGTATTAAAACTTTGGTACCTTGATATTATTAACTATATTTAATTGAAATTTTATTGCTATACACAATATAATATCTTTACAGAAGCTCGATACTGAACTTGTCGTGCGTCGAATTGGTGAATACACCACAAACAAATTATCATTAAATAAAATGCTATTTAGTAATTCAGCGTGACAGATCGTCCGTGTAAACGTGTCATTTTTCTTTTCTAAACACCAAAGGTTTTCTCAATGGGTATTAAATCTCAAAAGCTACGACACATGGCTACTTTTATAAATAGTGTACCGTGACTTAATGAACTTTGCGAGGGCTATGACACAAAAATGGAGAAACAACTAAAAAAAAAATTCAATGGTTGAAAAAAATATTTATTACTGTTTGCTTAAACAAACTTTAATGTTTAATTAATTGAAATACACTTGGTTGATTTCAAATCTGAACTTGTAAATCTAAAACACAAAGTTATTTAGAGGTTAGTACAGCGTTTAGTTACAGCTGCAGTCTCATGAATTTTCCAACCATGCCCTCTCCTCTCTATCCTATCAATTCATCAATAAAACGCTTTGATGTCCTTTCATCATAATCTTGATTACTCTGTATCAAATCCAACGATTGGCTGGATAAATAAGAACCTGACCAATTGGATTTGCTTAAATCTTTGATTAAGGGAATTGTTGTAATCAACGAGCAAACGGATTTTATGACAAAATACTTAAAGGAGTAATTGATCCTACGTCTTCTTAAGCTTTTAATGTGACTGGAAAATAAACAACAACATTTCACATATTATTGATATTTTTGTGCATTTTTTATATTTTTTTTTGTTTTGCTTTAAAGTGGGAAATGAACGAAGTGTTGGAACAGACAAATTTTACTTGCACTCCTTCGGAAACAAAAGGAGGACTTGACTTTTCGAAACGATTTGATCCAATTATATCTACGTCAAATTCCTTTAATTGTGATATTCCTGGTGGATCATTTCAACACGCAGCTAAAGGTATACTTAGTAGTGGTAAGGATCACTTACATTTGGCCGGTGGATATAACGAATTTAACATT
Organism: Gigantidas platifrons; assembly: GCA_002080005.1. Lineage (NCBI taxonomy): Eukaryota > Metazoa > Mollusca > Bivalvia > Mytilida > Modiolidae > Gigantidas > Gigantidas platifrons. Next base: position 500,590 of record MJUT01040581.1, on the reverse strand, counting down.
GACGTAGAGGATAATAGCAGCTCTGATAGCATTGACAAAAACTTTGCAGAGGATTCTAACAGAGAAAATCCAGAATATTCTAGTGAAGATTGTCAGGACTTTGAAGGAAAAAGTAGATCGGGAAGGAAAGGACATCCACACAAAACAATAAGACTAAACGTGAACGCTAGAGAAAGAAGAAGAATGCATGACTTAAATGACGCGCTGGACGAACTTAGGTCAGTAATACCATATGCTCATAGCCCTTCTGTACGAAAGCTTTCAAAAATTGCCACACTTCTGCTTGCCAAAAACTATATTCTAATGCAATCAAATGCACTTGAAGAAATGAGGAGAATGATTGCTTACATGAAATCAACATCATCAAATCGTTACGAACCATATTCGTCATACCAGAGAATTCATGATATACAACGACTCCCGAATGTCCCAAGTCAAAGTTCGGAAACTCCTGCTACATTTCAAGGCACAAATTGTGACATTCCATTTACTGGTAAAAAGGTTTGAATTTGTTGATAAAGCTGATTTTTGACATTTTGACATTGTATGCAAGAAGGTACTGGTACTTGCGCTGTAAAATATTGTGTTTATGACTACGAATGACAACAGTACTGGTTATAAGGGAAACAATTTTACGGTACCATTTTATTGTTGAAATCGCAATTTTCCTATTTTTGCATTTATTTTAAGATAAGCAATGCTGTATTTTTAGGATTTGTATCAATATAAACCTTTTGGTATAGGAAGCATGAATATAAAATATAATGCAAAAATAGTTCTCTATCACTCATTTTTACGAAATTTTATGTTCGAATCTTTCAAGGTGGTTTAAAATATTTCATACATTTCTATCAACAAAATAGATTTCGTCGTAATATTAATTGACTGGATATTGTATTTATATTCTGAAATAATTCTCTAAAGAAATGTCACAAATGAAAGCGATCTTTACTAATAATGAGTTAATGCAAATTTTATGTTTCATCACAACTAAAAAATAAGACAGAATATATTTCAGTAAATAGTATTGAAAACTCTCCTCATAATTTTGTTAAAATATATACCTACAGTCTGATGTAACAAACCGAAGCTGTAATTAATTAATTAACTAATAGAAAACTTACCCCAATTCTTGAATTCTGTATAAGTCAAAAATATAATTGAGCTTTAATTTTTTATTTTAGCAAGTGAATTTCTACAATCAAATAGGTGTATATAAAATTTACACTTTGATGGATAGATATAATGCTAGAAATATATTTTGAAAATTAAATGGTCTACAATGTTATTCAAATAATTCTATATCTAATTCAATGCCATTCATTTTGTGACATAGTAATTATATTCTTATTTCAAAATCTGAATTGATATACATTTTTTGTATTTACATATAACAATCCCAACGATGATATTAAATAATATTTTGTTGTAAGTACAAAATGTACATGCAATATATTATATGCTAAACAGTATTATTGGAAAGGAATTGAATACGATTTTTTTTACCTGCAATGCATTTTTTCTTCAATTTTAGCAAATTATCAGTAACTCTTCTTGATCTTGTAATTAAAATATTAATTTTGATTAGTGCATATGAAGAATGTTTGCATGACAATGGGATATAAAAACGAGAAATTAAAGAAAATTTCAGTAATCAAAATATGTTTTAGTATCTTTTTTTGTAATTTGTTTATTTTTGAAAAGGAAATAACCATGTAATATATACATTCAATTACATTAATCAATTATATATTGTTTTTGACACCCATCACACATATACTAAGTTCATTTTCAATGATAAATACATCTTTATTTTAACCATGTACATTTTGCTAATGCTACATCAAGATGCTGCCATTTCATGTTGAAGCAATCACCAACTACAGAAGATGATAAGAGACGTGCAGAGTACTTTTCCATTTTTATTTCAGAATTAAGATATTGTAACCCTGCATTCAAGTTTGTTTTAATATCTTAACCTATTGCTCTGGTGAACCACTATATACTTTTTATCTGTCGGCTAGTTTTGCAGAATAAAATGTTGTTCATCACAAGTTTTAATCAAATTGCACGATATGACCTATAAACATGCCGAATACATAAGAACAAATTAAAATGGCTTAAATACAGAATTGTTATCGAAATATCTATTGCTGAAGAAAAACTAGAAAGAAACGAATTGCTTAAATAGCATGCATAACACATTCATATACTCAATAGTTAATTTTATCCTGCAATCAGTACATTTGCTGTACAAATATACTATACGAATAAATTTTTGCTTTATTCGCACTATACGAATAAACTTTCGTACTAGACGAATAAACTTTTCAGCCTACGAATAAACTTTCCTGGTACCCTGTAGCAATGTATAGAGCGGAGGGCGCAGACAAGTAAGAAACCAGTACTAATGTAACGCGGACTACGAAGTCGAGGAATGACGCTTGTTTCTGTCGTTTTTGTTTAAATCTGACAAGTTTTCCGACTTTTTTTTACATTGCAGGATAAACACAAAATACGTACATTGTCGTTAAATATAAAATTCATTTGTGCTCGCTGCGAAACAGGAATGAAAAGCTCGCCGAAGGCTCGCTATTCAGCCTGTTTCTAAAGCTTGTACAAATAAATTTTATATTTATCGACAATGTACGTATATTGTATATTAACAAATGAAGAAAAAAAAAAAAACACAACAGCAAATAATTGTCACCTTATCATTCATTTGTATTTAAGATTTGAGGGGATGTATTGAATCGCTTTAATATTTAAAAAATATAAAATCGAGATTGGTAGAGGTGATTTTCAACAATGAGACCCGACTACAGTGGTATGTTTTGTTTTTCATTTTACTAGGTACCATTATTCCTCGATTTATTATTATTACATACCATATTTATATTTTATGTGGTGACTTCTTGTCATTTAACAACATCATGCTTAGAACTTTCTTAATTGGTATACAAAAATTACAAAGAAAAGTTTGAAGATGCCAAAGGGGTAATCAAAAGTCGTTAATCGAAGGACACACAATAACTAACGATTGAGCGACAGGAACCCCATTAAAACCGGGGGATGAACTAGGGTGCTCCAGGAGAGTAAGCAGTTCCTGCTCCACTAGTGGTACCCGTCGTTATACTCTTGTTACAAACCCAGTGATAAGTCATGAATGAGAAAATGACCGGATTGTCGGATTACGATAAATGGAACATACCCGTGGTCATCGGTGACACAGATATTCCGTAACGATTAACCAAGTCAGGGTCGCGAACATATAATTTTCGAAGTGATGACTTCAATTTAACCACTAGGAACCATTGGTTTCAGTAGTTTCATTGTTCTTCGTAATAAGGGCTTTTCAAATTATTCAACCAAAGAAGCTAAATTGTTGTTTCACAAAGTCTATGATGAATAAAATTGTGAAGATCTATCGTCTTATATTCGGTGTTAACAAATATAACTCTTTGGTTGATGCCACCAAGGCGACATATACTAGGTTCTAACTCGCGCTGAAATCATGTGTTACCGTCTGTTGTGAATTGTTGTCGTTGTACGAGCTTTTGTTCTTTTAATTTGCCTATGCCTTTGTGCTTACGTTGTTCTTTATTCCCAGTTCGTTTCGTTTTGCTCTATTTACTAGCATTAGTATTTGAAGAATTTAATGCATTCAAGTTTTAAAGAGGTACACACAGTGCTCAAATCAGAAGAGATTTTAGGATTATCCGATCCAAAAACAACAATAGAAAATGAAGCATATTAATATAAACGTTAACGAAAACCAAAGGGGCAATCAAAAATAGACAATCCACAGACACTGGAAACAATGGATACACAATACACAAGACAAACAAAGCAACAACAAAAAAAGAAAGAAAAAAAAAAACAACAACAACAACAAACAAACAAAGCAAAAAACACAACACAGAATACTAAAAAGATGAGCAGCACGGACCCCACTGAACACCGGGGATGAAACCAGGTGCTCGCCAAGGGAAAGCAGTTCTTGCCTCTTATAAAACGCCCGCCTATGATGCTATTTATGCTTTATTGTGAAAAATAGAACATCCAGTGTTTTTTTAATCTAATCTGAATTAAATCTTTATTTGTTCAGTTTTTCCCATATGTCTTATCTAAAACGACATACCGGTATTAGAAAAAAAGGGGGGGACAATTAAAGATCTAATTCTAATTAGTGTATAATATTTGTACATAATCATTGACGTGACGGATCATGATCTGACCTGTAAGATGTTTAGCAAAGAGAGTTTAGGATCTTATACAATATAACGATTATCAATTATTTTTACAAAAATAGGATAATCGTCAATATTTGGTTTCATCACCTTTCTTGCTATTTCGGATTGTTAACCGTACTTGTCCATAAAAACAAAAAATACCACTTTTGGAATAATTCCAAATTCAAATATCAAAATCATAGAACGAGGCAATATCGATACCCCTAACACAAAGGTATAGGCCTGGCTTGATACAGGCACTCCAATAAAAAGTGACGGGGTTAAACTAGTTTTATGGACCAAAACCTCCCTCTTAGTGAAATGATGCGGTCATGACAGTGCCTTCCGCATGTGAGTACAATGCCAACCCTCAGATATAACCGGTCGAACATTTATGACAAGCTCGACATGATTACAATTTGCCATTAGATATCTAGAACAATAAAAGTGTATTCTAAGCTAAAATAAAATATATTATTCTACCATCATATTTCAATATCTATCTTGAGAATATTAAACTCGCTCCTTACTTATATATATTTTTCAGACACATCTGAATCCTGCTAATACAGCATATATAATTGATAATTTATGTCAAAACAACCTTTGATTGATCTTCTATGTCCACAAATCTGATAATATAACCTATAATTACCATATATGTCCAAAAGACCAATAATACAACCTATGACTAGCCATATATGGCCAAAAACCTAATAACACAGCCTATGATTGACCATCTAAGGCTAAAAACCTAATAACACAGCCTATGATTGACCATCTAAGGCTAAAAACATAATAACACAGCCTATGATTGACCATCTAAGGCTAAACTTTGAAACATTTATAATACTGTAAGTTGAAAAGCGAAACTATCTAGATTCATTGAAAACGACGGGTTCTAAGCATGGAACAGAAGACGTTCTCCTGACTTGGAGGAAGAATTCGTACCACCGATCACGTGACTTCATAAAAAATCTAGGCATTTTTAGCAGTAGACACTGCATGTAGAAATGCATTGGGGAAAACGATCTCAAAAGTCATCCAACAAATATTGGTGCGTGGTTCCGGGGTGTACATCTGACAGCAGGAAGAAACCCAATCTGGAAAAATATGTAACATTTATCCCATTTCCGACAAAGTTGAAAGACCACAGGCCATTTTGAACTACAGATGCCTAGATTTTAGTCACGTGGTGATGGAAGTCACATGACGGTATTATCTGAATACCAGTATCCCGGAACCGACGTAGTCTCATTCCCGTTTTATTTATTGATTATTATTTATCCTTTTTTTTTGGGGGGGGGGGGTTTTTTATGTCTTTTTCATTTGATTTTTAACTAGAATCGTTTTGTTTATCCACGATGTACATGTACTGTTCACGCTGATTGGGGGTTTATCTTCATCTTTGCTGACACATTTCTAGAATGATATCGATACGAGATAATTCGACATACATGTAGTTGTTCTTTGTTGGTTAAAGTACTCCTCACTTGTCCACATGTGTTCACTAACCTTGCTTATTTGTATTTTCTTGTGTCAGTATACAACGTGTTTGTTTGACACTTCACCGTATAAGATGACCGGACTAAACTAAATACTATCAATATATGAATGTAATGATATCGAAATGCATGGCGAATTAAGGAATAAAATTAAATCATAATCTACCTTTATAGATACTAGTAGGTTGTTACAAACGTTTAAAATTTACAGCGATTTCTTTTGTCAAGTCTTGGTTCGTCCTCCCCCTTTTAGCGCCAAACGTGTAGGGGGCACTCTGTTCGGAAAGTCTAATTCTGTCTGCTTTGCAATTGTCGTTTGTTCCAGCGCCAATTTGTTTGGTTGTTAAATATTTGACACATCCGTTGCGCTCGAATGCAAGAAATGGTTTTAACCAAATACACGTCCTCTTATACAGAAAATGTTCATTTACAAGAGAGAAATATGTTTATATTTTTTAATGTTTGCATCTACATACATATTCTGAAAATATGATTGTATTTTACTATTCGGAATTTTAGGTTTCTAAAAAGTTTAAAGATACAACCAGCAGTCTTTAATCGAAGGACAGACAATAAAACAGACAAAAAAAAGAGATAAAGATACAACCAGCAGTCTTTAATCGAAGGACAGACAATAAAACAGACAAAAAAAAGATAAAAATACAACCATTGTTACACAAAGCACTACTTAGAACACTAACCATTAAGCAACGCGATCTCAGATGCTCCGGAAGGGTCATTAGTGTCCGTTTCATCCATGTTAAAGTCAGAAGATAAATCTTGAACGAGATTGTCACTTTGACAAACGGAAGATATCTTCTGTGAACCAGTATAATTCGTAACGGTTACACAAGGAACAGAAATTCTGAAAATAAATTGCCATTTCAATGACGAATCAAAATAAATGATATGGATAGTCGAACTGTTCTGTTTTTGTTTTGTTTTTTATCGTGCAAGAATTTAATATAGAAATGTAAGGATTAAACAAGTTATTTTTCTGTGTTGAAATTGGTTCTCGTACACTTTTCTCTTTTTAAGAATGACATAATATATATCCTTACAAATTTATGACAGAACAACTACATAATTAATTATTAGACAAACTGAAAAATGCTATTTAGGATAAAACTTCACAGTACAGACTAGAGAATACTAATAGAAACAATAGACTGTTCACAGGAGTGAGAAACGCTGCAGCAAAAATTGTAGTCATATTCTCTGGAAAAAAATCAAATCTCTGGAGGTACGCTAAGGAACCATCTAAATTCTCGTACGTAAAGGTATACTAAAGTTTACATTGGTAAAATACTTATTCTTACAGTCGAATTTTATTGATGTAAGATGAGTGAGACTCGTTGTTAAATCCCACGCCCAATGTAGGAAGAGTTTGTTGAAGATACCAAAGGGGTAATCAGAATCCGTATATTGAAGAAGAACAGACAACACAATAGCCAAAAGAAAAAGTACAAAAGGACAAACCATACATTTAAAACTAAAGATCGAGTAAAACGAACCCCACTAAAAACCGAGGATGAACTCATGTGCTCCGGAAGGGTAAGCAGTTCCTGCTCCACTAGTGGCACCGTCGTGTTAATCTAGTTACAACCCCGGTAATAAGTCATGAATGAGGAAAGAACTGGGAAGTGCTTACGACAAGCGGAACATATCCGTGGTCATTTGTGACACAGATATACCATAACGGTCAACCAAGTCATGGTGGCGACCGTAAAGGTGATGACTTCAACTTAACAAAGAGGAACCCTTGTTTCAGTAGCTTCCTTGTTAGCAGCAATCCACTATCAAGGAAATCCTGATTGGAACCACAAGCTCTGGAATGTCGTTTCAACTAAGAGATATATACTCCATATGCAGGTGCTGCTGGAATGTTGCTACATATAAATGGAAAGTTCACAATGGGAAAATTGAAATCATCTCTTTTGTTGCAAAGTTTCGTTCTTAATTAGGTTTATGATACAAAATGGGCAAAGGAATGTAATGCTATGCTCAATATTTAGTTTTGCTGTGTGGTATTTTATGGATCGTTGTTTGTCCTTTTTCTTTCGGCCATTGTGTTGTCTGTCCTTAGATTTGTGTCTTCTGATTACCGCTTGGGTATCATCAAACTTTTCTCATTATTGTTTTATCAGGTATTTGTCTACAATTCGTGATGATGACAACAAAACATTTTAAGAGACGACTTTAGTTTAGATACATATAGTTGTTATCTCTGAATAAGAAATATGTTTGTCAGTCGTAGTCTCCTCTTCAGAATATAACATGGACACGGCAGATACAAAAATCTCGCTTTGAGAAAAGAGAAAAAATCTATTTTATAATAAATAATTCTGATTATTACCAAAAGTACTGCGACACTGATATTGCTAGTATGCGGGACTTTTTTTTTGGACAACATATACAGTCAAACCAGCTGTAGTGACCACTCTATTACACAGTAACTTATATTATGTGACCTTAATATTGATTTATGGTCACATCAGACAGGTTTTGTTGTGTTTTGCGGTCGTGTTATTCGACAAATAGTCCGCATCCCAAATGGTTACTAATTGCGCTCCGCGTCTTGCAGACTTGTTATTGTATTCATACCGAATTCAGTTTTATGGTTTAATGTTTATTGCAAATTTACAATGAGGGAAAAATGAGTCCAAAATTATACGACAAGTGAGATGATTTCAATTTTCCAATTGTGAATAATCCTGTCATATGTAGTAAGAAAACCCTGAAACACCAAATGAGCAATCAGAAGCCGGAAATCGAAGAACAGCAACATTCCAATAGCCCAAGCATATATTACACGGATCACAGCTGATACGTTACTCTATACCTTGGTTTCCTTTAAAGAACTTCTTGATAGAAACTAACTACTTATTTTAACTGTTTATCCATGTCTTCTTTCTTTTCACGATGGTTTTTGTACGTTTTTTTTTTTAATTTATGTCTTTTGATGACGTCTTTGTACATTCTGACATTACATGATAAACATCTTAAAATTTTGCTGATTCCAGCATAAAATTAAAATATTTGTCATTTTTTTAGTAATGACAGCCATCTTGGAGGCTACCAGACACAATCTTGAAAGTGTTCCTACTGAAAATCCTCTCGGACCAAGTTGGTTTAATAGTTTCTGAAAAGAAGATATTAATATGATTTTTAATCAAAATAATCGTAATTTGCATAATCGATATCAATCAGTTGAACTAATATTTGAAAGGAAAACTAGGTCGATATATTAATTACTCATTTTCACTTTTGTGCAGCAGAATTGTTGTTATTATGAAAAGAAACTTTAAACGGTGATTGTCAACAATTCCACTATTATCAACAAAATGAACAACTACCTCTCACCTCAAATCATTGAACATAAAAAAGACTTCGACATATATATATAGAAATCCAGATCCTGGCATGGAACATACACAATAATGTGGCGTGTTGAAACCAGTAAATGAACCCCACCCCCTTGAGTTGATTTTGACTTAAAATAAAGCTGTAATTGTCAGCTTAGGAAATGCTAAATTATAATAATCTTGAAGAGAGAGAGAGAGAGAAGTGATGTCGGACACAATTCTGAAACAACTCGTTGTGATACAGTTCATTTTGACTCAAAGCAGTAATGGGTAATTGAACCAAGTTCTAATCTCAGTAACGATGGCGATTATTACTTAAGGACGGGGCTGTCAGACACACTTTTGAAAGTGAACTACCCAAGAATCATCACAACCAAGTTTGGCTTAATTTTGCACAGTGGTAAGATCTAGTAGAACATCTGAATGTGAAAGGTTTATGCGTACGACAGACGGACGATGAGCCCAACAAGTTGGTATAATCTTACCTTTGAACAGATGAGCTAAATGATGTGTATGTATAATGTTTTGAATTATTTTTCAATCTTCATACTTGATTTAATATTTGATAGATATGTTGCCATAAATATTCAAATGTATAAGAATGTTTAATAATATATACAGAAGAGGATCATAGAAAAGGAACAGTCGGGACGCACAACCAACAACATATACAAATAAAAGATGAGTTCAGAAAAAATAAAACAACAAATGCTCAGACATCACGCGAGTAAGAGTTGGTGCTCTTGACTGTTATATGGGATCCGTCACAGACATACTGAGTTGATTTCTTTTTAGCACAAACTCACCGACACAACAGACTGTAAATATCGTACCACTCTAGACTTTTATATACAAAGTGATGTATGCTTAGTAGAGAAACAGCAAAGTTTGAAACTACCGAAGATCGTATCCCTCGCCTTACCGAAGATCGTATCCTTCGTCTTACCGAAGATCGCATCCTTCGTCTTACCCAGTAGATTAAACGTATTTTACTGCTAAATATTATAACAATTGGAACCCATTACATCCTGAATATGTCATAAAAATATATCAAAATACATGTATTGGACTGATTTATTTCAGTTAATTTTCATGGTAATATATAACAAAAATATATTACTTTTTTTTAAATTTCAGATTGGATTTTTGGACTGTTCTAATGGTGTTGATTGTTTTTATTTTGTTTCCATTTCATTAGAAAGTTTTCGAATCAAATGTTATATTATGCTGGTGGACATTCTCTGATATTGTTTTTATCTCGACTAAAAACTGATTTATGGTATGATCTCAAATGGAAGAATAGAAAAACAATTTAACAATAATTATATTTAACCATTGGACAATGTCTGATAAAATTATCAAACAAAGAGCTTGGATGGTTGAAGTAATGATATCACGATCATTTGGATTTGTTTTTATTATGTAGAATTTTCACTTCTACCATGCTGTAAAATTGATGGATATTTTCCCTTGTTTTTATCTGAAAAGTAAGATTAAAAATTAAAACGTTTTATTTTAAGCAATACCATGGTATCACAATCAGTTATATTATTATTTCTATCATGTGAAATATGATGTTTCCTTTTTTTTTCTTTATCAATTTTAGCTAAAAAATGATTGTCAACTCCTGGCTTTTTAGTTATATAAAAACAAATTTGAATATCCTGTGATTGCTATGAAAAACGATAGCAATAATATAACGTCACATAAAGGAATCAATCAGGAAAAGTTCCACATCTTATGTGTATGAAAATTAATTACATGGTACAGGTGTCTGACGTGACAAAAAGTGTAAGGTAACCGAAGGGATAATCAGAAGCCGTAATTCGAAGGACAGGCAATACAATGGTAAAAATAAAAAGGACAACAAGATAAAACAATGGTCAATAAAACACTACAGAGAACACTAAAGACTAAGCAACACGAACTTACTAAAAACTGGGGCGTACATTCAGGTGCTCCTCAATGATGAGTAGTTCCTGCTCCACTAGTTGGTACCTTCGTGCTACTTTTGGTGGAACCAGGTTATATGTCGTGACAGAGGACGAGAATGTGACGACGACAAACGGAACATATCCGTGCTCATCTGCAACACATATTCTGTACCGATTACGTCATAATAGAAAACATCAGACTTTATCGCACCATAGTGAAATAGGACATGAATAGAGCAGAGAAATGGCACCGTCTGATGTGAGCACGCCACAGACATGGCACTGACTAAATCACAGCATAACAACAGTACAGTCAGAAAGGAACAAAGCAGAGAAATGGCACCGTCTGATGTGAGCACGACACAGACATGGCACTGACCAAATCACAGCATAACAACAGTACAGTCAGAAAGGAACAAAGCAGAGAAATGGAGTGAGCTCAATAGAGACATTGTATTATCTGATGTGGACAAAGCAGAGAAATATTACTGTCGGACATCAACACGTCAAGGAAATAGCAGACCTGAATACAGCAACAACAAAATTAGTACAGGCTGATTTGACCACATTAGATGCCTTGCACTGTCTGGTGTTAACACAGCAGAAACATGGTATTCTCTGACATGAACACAGCAGAGACATTTATCACCCAGTTCTAAGACTGACAAATAGCTACATGCATTCCAAACAGTTTTGTCACTTAACACAATAACTTAATATAAAACGACAGAATATTTTCTCTATTTTATTGAACCAATTAGATTTTCCACTTAAAATGCTGCTGGTATTTCCATAAAGACGTCTTTTGAAGAAACGTTTTACGCCAAAATTTCCGCTAGGATTGAAATCAATTTTCTTTCCGTCAAAAACATTGTTAAACAACGAAGATGAAAAACTATCATGAAAGATTATTAGTGTCTTGTGTATGCCTCGAGGTCCATTGGGTCATCAGAGATACTTTAGCTTTAATAATGTTTGCCTTTGCAGCACGCAAATCGTTATTCATTATACTTTCAAACTTGGGAATATCCTCCGGAGCGTTTTGAGGATTATTGATTCATCAACACAGTTTGTGGGGATGTATGAGCAATTTGACATATTAACTAAAGTCTCGATGTGTTTGGATTGGATTTTTCTCCATCAATATTTACTGGAGAGTTGTTACAATCAAAACTAGTGTCTATCATCTGGTGTTGTTTGATCGATAGCCACTCAGACGAAATATACATTTGTTAAATTAAGCGCATGATTTTAAAAAAGGGATTGAAAATCTAGAAGTAATAAAGTCATAATGTTGCTCTACTTCTTATACTTTATGAAAAAATGTTCAATAAATTTGTACAACCGACACATATATAGACATTCATTACCACCAACCGACACATATATAGACATTCATTACCACCAACCGACACATATATAGACATTCATTACCACCAACCGACACATATATAGACATTCATTACCACCAACCGACACATATAGACACTCATTACCACCAACCGACACATATATAGACATTCAGTACCACCAATTTGCAGGAACATCATTTCTTATAAAAAAAAAGGTAATTGTTTTAGAAATTATCGAAAACGTACGTACCCCCATGAGGAGAGTAGCTCATTTGTGATACTAATTCCACAAACTGTGTGCCTCAAGCAGTATGATACTATATTTTCGTTGTAATGTTTTTTTTTTTGGTTAACTTAAAACTTGAATGCAATTGTTGCACTTTTAAATAGTATTGTTCACTTTTAAATAGTATTGTTCACTTTTAAAAGCAAGTGTCGTTCATATGTATAAAACCACACATGTGTATATCAAATGGTACAAGTGCGCTTAGAGCCACAAACGTATGAGTATAGAACCGCAAATTTGTATACAACCAGAAACGTGAGAGCAAAATCCGAAAATTGACAACGGGACAATTATCATTTTGAACAAAAGCACAAAAAAAAAAAAAAAACAAACAAACAAACAAACAAACAAACAAAAAAGCCTTAAACCTAAACAAACGAGCAAAAAATCAACAAACTGACGTCATCAATATGCTCGAGTTTTAGATTAACAATATATGTAATATGTTTGGTGAAAGTATATTTCAACAAACTATCGTCATTGCTATAATATGGGTACCAACTGCGCTCATCTTCTCGCTGATTATTCTTTTATTCGTATGAAGCAGACTTCAGACTTCATGCAGGGACTATACAAGAAAAACATAACGAAGCTAGCCTGGTCCTCCGCTATGTAGATTATTTTTATTTCTCTGAATAATTAACAATTTGGTGACTAATTTCGAAAAAGACATATATTGGTAATACTAAAATATCTACATTTTGTTTTATAAATCTAAAACGGAATCCATTAATTTCTTGAAATAGTCCAAGATAGTACGGACAGCTACAGTCATACACAACAACCAAAACACCAACCACCCTTCTGACAAACCTCCCAAACAAAAATCCTAAAGACATAAACCAATAGAAGTCCTATAATCAGAGAAAACCCCAAAATATGATGGGAAAGACCGGATAAAGTGATCCAACTTCAATGAAAGTAATAGAGAACTACAAACAATATAATTATTCCTTCCTGTTTAAATATTCCATGCACTGATCCTCACTTTACTAACATTGAGACAAAGAGAAAAACTGGTCAGATATTATATTGGAAAATACAAAATATGTATGACATTTCTGAAATATATCAAATGAAATATCTATAAAGAACTTGTCTGTTTACTAAGTTCATTATTATTTACAACGATCAATACACAATTTATATGAGTGACAAATTAGTTTGTATGTATTTATCAGATGATGCTATGGTCATGATAAGATCTGACAGTCACTTGTAGAAATTGATGCCTTTCCTTAACGAAGATAAATTGGCATTTTATCCTCACTAAGGGTGTGAAACAAGCCAGAAATCGTGTGATTCAGAGCTAAGTGGCAGTTGATACGGAACAGTCCGCAATAGAAAAGACTTTCTAGAAAATTGCTGATAGTTTTATTAGACAGCAATGACATTAATTGTATATTACGACCAATAATTTGTTATTTGCTGGGTCTTATATTCCAATGTTGACTTTCGAGTATATACTTGGTAATTAATTTAGGACGTAAATATAACATAAACAAAGATTCGTTGTGGCTAAATTAGTTTAACATGAAATATTGTTTAAACAAAAATTGATTGATTAATTGAGTGGTGCTTAACGCCAACTTTAGTAATATTTCAGCTCTATCGTTGCTTGAACAAATTTTAGTAATAACTTAGACACTTAAAAAGATTTTATGCCATACTGATATTTATCGCATATTTTATTGAAATAACGCCGAATTTGCATGTGTAATAAAAGCATAATTCGATGCGTGTTATTTGCCCCCAGGTCATTAACATTTTACGAGGGCAATAACATGTTATCTGCCCTGTGATAAATAGATTAATACATGGCCTTTTTCATATTTCCCTTGTTATCAGCCCTGGACTGATATCGTCCCTCGGGCCGATATCAAGGTCTCGGGCTGATAACAAGGGCAAAATGAAAAAGGCCATGTAATAATCTATAAATATCATTATAATCAAACACGTGTAACATTCTGTCTATATCTAAAGCATATAAACTTATTCATCTGAAATTTTAGGTAGACGTGTGCAACATAAATTTTGAACACAAAAAAAATATTATAGCATTATAACTTCTTTTAGATTTGCATAAAATATAATAGAAATAATGATGTAAATTGTATCACGTTTCTACTTCATTAACATTTCTGCGTCATCGCTTGTTTATGTGAAATGTAAATTTTAGCAAAAAATAATTAATAAACGTGGCTCAGTTGTTGACCTATGTTAAAATTGCACTTCGTTAATAGAAAAATGTCGCTGGTTATAATCTCACTGTTCTAGCGCGTGACTTGCACGCGATTTTGCTAATTTGTTTTCAATAACTTGTAACAACAACGCTTAAAGTGCTATAGCAATAGGCTACCGTAGCGTATAATTAAATTTTACGGCATGTGTCTCTGAATTGTCATTTTCTATTGGTTGTGGTGTACTGTCTGAATACCGTAGCTTAATTTAAAACCGAAAGAAATGACACATAGTTATAAAGATTTCATTTTGACAAAATATTTGAAATTAGGATTAAGTTTCCTGCATGCCATCTGGATACATTATATTTAAATCAAATTCTATTCACTTAAACATCTGGAAACTTATTGCTTTTTAAGCACCCTCGAATAATCCATGGCCCATTGTTGTCATAAAATCGTTTCTCAGTGGACCATATATTTCAACTGACAGCTATCAACTTGTTTGACCCTTGTTTTTGAAATAAACCAGACAAATCATGACAAATATAGACATCATTCTAACTTTAGTGTCAGAAGGGTTACTCATGCTAGCCTTTTATAAATAAAGAAAATATCAATACATGTATTTTAGAATAGTTTTTTATTCAGGCAAAAAAAATAACGATACTAGTATATCAGTTTTTTAAAACTGTTTAACTATAAGAACCAGAACAATATAATTAACGAAACATTGTTATGACTTTAATGCGCAAAATTGTTAATTGTCATTTGGAAACATAGACACATCGAAAGTTTCAAGTAAAACACCAAGTGCGTTTATCTAAACTTTGAATTACGTATTTGCCGAATATATCTAAATGACACAGATCTTTGTTTATAATATGAGAATTTGTAGTATAAATCCCAGAATTATGATTTTTTTTTTTAACAGTGATGGTCGACAATGCCACCAATTACCACAGGAATGAAGGTGGGCTATTGGTGAAGCATTCCACATCTTCATAGCTTGATATATATATATATAAACTAGAACATTGAATGCCCCCGTCTCAACCTTATCCACCTCAAACCCCCACCCCCACCCCCCATCCCAATTTACTACCTTAACTTTTGGTTTGGTTCTGAGGAATGTGTAGGGGTATAATGCAAAGAAAACGTCTTGAAGAGCCAAAATGGATTTTCAATTTAACTGAATTTCAAGGAATGGTATACTATTCATCGGGTATGATGTAGAAAACTTATGTATAGACTTTAAAAGGTGTTTGTGTCTGTAAGACACATACAATGCCCCCGTGGTTATAATTGCAAAAGGGTAAACCAATTTCTTGCTTATTCAGCATCAAGCAGAAATGACTGAAATAAATGAATCTGTACCTAACAATGTGAAGGAGCGTTGTTTACACGTTAACAAGTTTCAGTGGCTAAGTTCATATATGCATAATTTTGTAAAAAAAATGTTTGAAAATCAAAATCCATATAATATACACACCTTCAGTGTTGGTACTAACTGTCTACAAAATATAAAAGGTCTACCTCAAAAACTGTAGGAGGAGTTAGCCGGACAAACCATATATCCTATATGGATTTAGCAAAATCTGCCTAAGTTCATGCATCCATAATTTTGTAAAAAATTGTTGAAAGCAAGCGGTATCTTCAGACTTCAGACTTCGAACTTCACACTTCGAAGTTCAGACTTCAGATTCGGAATCGTTATTTCCGGATTTTCTCCGTCATTGGTTCTTGCATTTTCACACCAAATAACTAGAACATTTAATGCCCCCGTCCTTATCCACCTCACCCCCCCTTCCCACCCTAATTTACTACCTTAACTTTTGGTTTGTTTCTGAGGAATGTGTAGGGGTATAATGCAAAGAAAACGTCTTGAATGAATTTTCAATATAACTTAATTTCAAGGAATGGTATATTGTTCATCGGGTATGATGTAGAAAACTTATGTATAGACTTTAAAAGGTGTTTGTGTCTTAGTTTGTGTCTGAAAGACATATACAATGCCCCCGCGGTTATAATATACCATTCCTTGAAATTAAGTTATATTGGAAATCCATTTTGGTTTTTCAAGACGTTTTCTTTGACCTATACCCCTACACATTCCTCAGAACGAAACCAAAAGTTAAGGTAGTAAATTGGGGTGGAGTTGAGATGGATAAGGTTGAGACGAGGGCATTCAATTTTCTAGTTGTTTGGTGTGAAAATGCAAGAACCAATGACGGAGAAAATCCGGAAATAAC